>SNQJ01S0026223.1:24526-43709 GCA_010110895.2 Picea sitchensis | reverse complement strand
CCTCCTGGGCAGATGGTAGGAATAATTGTATTCCCCCAATCATCAAGATATCATCCTGATGTTCTTTCACCTCTGTCAGCTGCACCTGCTGATCCAAGTTCACTTCTGAATTTATGAGACTATCAGACAGTCTCATTTGCTCTATCAGCTCCTCTGGCTGATCCAAATTCATTTGTCCATCCCTGCCCACCTGGCAATATGGGATGCTTCCGTTGTTGCTTCCCTGGTAGATCATGAGATCAACCGATCCCATCTTCATCAGCAACCCCTGCTGAGTCGAACTATCCCTTGAGTCCATGAGACCTTCAGACAGTCTCAATTTTTGATCTCTGCCCACCTGGCAGTTTAGCATGCTTCCGCTGCCCTCCTGGCAGTCTTCGAGATGCCGCAGCGATCTCTGATCATCGCCCAGCTGGCAATGTAAAATTTCTTGACCATACTCATGAAAATCCATGAGATCTTCAGTCAATCCCATTTTTGTTTCCTCACTCTCTTGGCAAATTGGAAACCTTTTACTGCCCTCCTGGCAGTCTTCGAGATCCTGCAGTGATCTATGATCATCGCCCAGCTGGCAATGTAAAATTCCTTTACTGTCCTCATGACAGTCTTTGAGATCTTCAGCTGATCTCATTTCTGTTCCCTTGCCCATCTGGCAATATGGAAACATTCCACTACCCTCTTGGCAGTCTATGAGATCCCTCTACGGTCTCTCATCATTGTCCAATTAACAATTTGAAATTCCCTGGTTGTCCTTACGACAGTCTTTGAGATCCTCAGCTGATCTCAATCTGTTGCCCTCTTGGCAAGCTGGAATTTCCTCTTCTTTGCCTTCATGGCAGTCCCTGAGATCATCAGACGATCCCAATTCATCCTCATCATCATCATCAAGACCCCTTCCAGTCTCTGGCTCGCATACCTGAAAACCAATTCTTCATTCTTCCGCATCCGCAGTTCCAGCTTTTCTATCTCTGCTCGTATATCTGCGAGCTCTCTATCCATTTATGCAAGCTTTTCTGCCTTGCTTTTCTTCCTACGGCCTTCAATAGCCATCCTGCAACCTCTATCTGCCTTCATGGCAGATCTGCTGCTGTCACTCCTCGTCAAGAGTGTTTCCAGCTTCATCCTTACAGTCTTGTCGACTGTCTCCTTGATTGCTGCCTACTTGCAAATAGTTATTACAGAGTCTTCAGCAACTCTATCTTCCTCTTTTTCCCTTCTCTCTTCACCTGCAGTCTACAGATGAAATTCAAGCTCTGATACCACTTGGTACAACCCCGCTCTCACAGCAGTCGGTCGCTCCTCCAGGACCTTCAACAACACGGCCCGAAGAGTCAACAACTCTTCTGACTCCCTCGGGAGTCTTTTACCCACAGTGCTCTTCTCCACGATCTCCCCCTTCACTAGTCGGGAAATCGGGTTTTGCGGACTCGCGAACCTTGTGTGCACCTCCCGTGCAATATGAAACTCTAAATCTCGATCCCCGATATCAACAGTCAACACCCCTGTGTATCAGAGATTTCCCTATCGGGAAATCGGCAGGTGAAAGGTCGTGATCCCCTTACCTTTCAAAACCCCAAACGCCGATGTACGATGCCATGTGTTGTTCTCCACTCCGCTCCGTGGGACCCGTCGCAACTCGGGGCTTCACTGTTTCTCCATGCTCCCTTCGACTTTGAAAACGCCGAAGTGTCGAGTCCCGATGTCTCGGGATCTCGTGCCACCTGTCCCTCCGATGATCGACAGTCCCGATTAAATCGGGAAATCGCGACTCGCGATTTCGACGTGCATGCAACTCTTGCACTCACCAAACCCGATATGCCGATGTTCGATGACGACGGATTCTGCCGTGCATCTGCGAGTTAACACACTCGCAACTTCTCCGCGATCTGACGGTTCGCGGGATTTCGTGACTCTGCCCCGCGAATCCTGGCCGTCTGTTCTACTCCTTAGAGACTTCTCCGGCTCCAAGCCCGTTTCTGCTCGAGCTCCTCCTGGGTCTGTTCCACGACGTTCACAACGGAACTATCCCTCCTGAGCTTAATTTCTTCATTCCTTCAACGGAAGGTTGGCGCACAAAACGTTATCTGTCCTGGACTTATCCTGTAGCTTTGACCTCTACAGAAGCTCAGTTCTTTTTCTCTTTCTCCTGCGGATGGAGAATACAATGCCCCCTGGGAGTCTTCCCACTCAAGCAACTTATTGCTGAGTACTCTGGGTATTCAGTAACCCAGTAAAATCTCCCTCAGTGGACGCTTCCTTCAGATGATAAAACTCAAAGAGTTCCTTCCTCCTGGCTATCTGCGCACTCTCTCAACGCCCTCCTAGCGGAGTATCCCTTCCACAGAACACGCAACAGTTCTTCTTTCCCTGTGCACTCACGCACTTCGCTCGATGCCCTCCAGGCGGAGCTTCTCAGAATCCTCAGCCGAATTCTGGTCTTCTCAACTGTGTCTCAACTACACAGTCTGGCCTCCTGAGGTATTCATCAACCTCACGGGTCTTCCTTCTCCCGAGTTTTTGATCTCAGTTCTGTGCCTCCGCACGTCTCTGTCTGACTCCCCACGAGTTCGGAAGTGCCTCCTCTGTGCACCGGTATTCAGAGTCTCAATACTCTGTCACGCCCTCATGGCATGAAACCTCAAAGACCTTTCAAACCTGAAATCAAACACACTCTCGGCAATGGCATACTCACAATATACAATTGCAGCATAAAATGAACACACACACAGACATGCATATAATGACAGAAAATGCAGGAAAACTGCTCTGTATTAATAATGGCAAATGCCTGTATATTTTACAAGGTGTTCCTCGAGCTCTCTCTCGGCTCTCTCTCTCCTGCTCCACCTACATACTTCCTTCTCAAAATGAGATCTGAATATCTCTTTTACCTAAGGTGCTCATCGATCGCTTCCCTCCAGGATTTACCTACTCTAATTAATTTACAATCAATGGTTGTCTAGTCTTCTATCCATAACTAGATCTCAGCAGATCTACAATAAATGCCTATCTTATCTACAGCCTGCGCAAAGGCATGGCTTTCCTGGCTCACCAGCCTAAGACATTAAATTTACATTGAATTTCAAATTCAAAATGAGGTTGCGCCTCCCTTCAGCTTTTAAATGTGTGTGCGCTGACGTGGCTGGTTGGCTGCATGGAGAGATGCTCCTGCATCATGCCATTAAAATCTCAAATTTGTTGTAATTATGTTGTTGAATTTTACTACTTGGTACTGATAAAAATATTATTAATATGTATGCGGGTTGTTGATATTTTCTCCAATTACAGTACTAGTCCAATCCTTGGGCACCCTGCCACAGATTTTGGGTTACATGTTTCTAGGCTAGGTGTTATTCCATCACTTGTATATCCCATGGGGGTTCATCATCACCCACCCCCACCATATTTCATAATCTATGCATCATCAGTGGCTGCACCCGCAAGCCACCCACCTACACCACCTCTTCCATCACATCCTCCACAGTGGATGCACCCATATTCCACCCAGGCCCACCACCATTTTTATATATGTCATCCACCTAGGCTGCCATAGTAGATGTTTCCTTGGAGCATGTTATACATCCAAGTGCTCCACCTGCCAATGAATCTCCATCGATGCATGAGATATTCATGGTGAGATAATGTGTTGATGATCAATATTTATGTATCGTGAATGGAATTGATTTTATGCGTATTTATCTAAATTTCATGATTTGATCCTTGTAACTAATGCAGGATGGCATCGCGGAGAGATTAGGGTCGCAAAGGAGTGTAACATTGTAACATCATTTTCTAATGAGCACACTTATATTGACTTATTCTTTGAGGACACTTACGTGCAAGTGATCTGGTTATGGTACATTATGATTTCATTTTGATTATGAATTATATATGATGATGATGATGATGTGTTGCGACTTATGGTTATTTTGGTGTATATGTATTGGGAGATGTTATTGATGAGTTTTCCTGAGTGTGAAAGAGACATGATAGGTTATGGATGTTGATGGAATCAATGGACTTCCTTGGACTCCAGATTGATTCAGGAAGTGGATTGTATTTGTTTGAGTATTTTATTTTACGCACATGTGACAATTGATTTATTACAGTATGATTTATCTATATGGATTAATGACATTGTTTTGTCAATGGATGTAGGATTGACGATGCTTGCTAATCCAACTCACATAAATAATAAAGAGGTCATGCACAGAAACCAGACATTGAGGGAGAGGTGTGGAAGGTTCCCTGTCACAGCCGACTATCACTCTCGTAGTGACTTGAACTGTAGGTTAACTATTATCTAGTTCGAGATGTCCACAATGTCATGAGGGAGGATTGAGACAGTTGCTCACGAATATTTCTAAGGGGTGCGCAATAAGGCAGAGTCATTTTTCCTTAGAAACCCTTAGTCTCTCACAAGGTCGACCTAATGGAATGTTGACTCCAAGAGTCGTACAAACTTCCAAAACCAGTCTAAGGCAAGTGGCACCCTTGGAGCATGGAGGTGCATCTTGAAGGGTATGTCACATAAATAACACATGAGTCAATAAATATAGGTGGCCTAGAAAACATTTAAATTGTTAGACCTTGTTAGGATAAAATAATTAATTTAAATGGTTAGACCTTGTTAGAATATAATAATAATTTATAAAGCCTAAAAAAAGTCTAATCCTAAGTCTAAGTCTAAAATTTAAATAAATGACTAAGTGAACTAAGACATAAGTTAAAAGAATTGAGATAAATTCAAACTCTATAAAAAATGGGGAATAAAATTTAAAGGGTGGATAAAATGCACATGTGAGTATGAATTTAATAAAATGGATTTTAAAAAAAATAGAAGAAATAATAATATGAGAGAATAGGAGTACACATGGAAAAGAATATTAAGTCAACCTACCACTAGTCTAACTAGAAGAAGACTCATAATCCAACTCTAACTAAGATATAGTTAGGAGACACTCATTTAATGAAGATTTTGGGAACAAAGGGACAACTAAGAGAAAAAATAGGAACACATTGGGAGAATGTGAGGGACATTGGCTTTTTAAGTAAAATAAAAATGGTAAATACTTGTGCAACTTGGGGAAGGTGTGACAAGTGTGTGGGTGAATAATTAATTGTCCATGAGGACATGTGTCATTGGGGATTTTTCTATAAATAAAATGTGGTAGAAGGAGAATGTATATCACTTATTCTTGGTAATGTTATGCTGCCAAAATTTTATTGACTGTGTTTTACTTGTGAAAGTTGGAATATCAAGCTTGTGCAAAGAGTGGAAGCTTTTCATTGCGAGCTATTGGTTGTTGTTTTCTTTTGTGTGGCTCCTTTGTGGCTCAGGGGGTTAAGAGGGAAGAAGAGTACCCCTAGTATTAGCTGGGAGGTACCGGTGAAATATTTCTATTAGAAAGGAAAAGGAGGAAGATTGCGCAAGACCTGGATTGAAGGTTATCTATAACGACACCAAAACACTAGTTATGGACACCAAAACACTAGTTATGGTATTTAATTTAAATTACTTACTTGAATCATAGAAATCAATGTACCTCAATGTAAACGGATATATAAATTTTGGATTGATATTCCAATACAAGGTTGCGTTTAATTTAGATTATATATGTTTTTTATATCTATTGTATGGAAAATATTCTTCCCGTAGTATTCCATCGCAGACTGTGGATTAAATCACAGGTTAAAATGTATGGAAATTTCTCAAGCTGTATATTTAATGGCAGTCCTTCGTGTGCTTACCGCATTGTATGTTGTGTAATTTTTAGATTTTGGTATGTGTCCAAGGGTTATTGAGAAAATAAAATCTTCAACTATAGTGAACTATTAATAGACTAGTTATGATACAGAAATCTGTAATAATTGTAGCCTTTAAAATATTATCTAGTAATGCCAGATAATTGTAGCATGATACTTTACTCAACGTAAACATCTGGGTATAGTAGCTTGGCACCTATAGAATCCCTATACACTTGTAACTTTGCACACTCGGATTGACATCTAATTGTTTATTTCAACTTACAGAAGTTGTTGAATTATCCAATCGACTATTTTCTCATGCTTGGTATTATAATAACATTACGGTATTTATATATAAATGCTACACGATTAGATTGAAATGGATGTCAAGACAAAATTAATATGTTATCATTCTTCTTAATTCCTAATTAAATTGATTAAAAGAACATTTTCAAAGTCCCATTTTTGGTTGAACTATTTTTAATAGTGTTAGCAATTAAAGGGTGGATGAAATCTCCTTAGGAATGGAATTTAATAATATAAACTTTTGTTAGATAAAATAAAAATTGATTAGTAAAGGAATGGTATTAATGATTAAACATTATTGAGTTATTAATGTATTCAATATTGTTTTTTATTGACATTATTGTGGCATTAAGAAATTATTGATCTTGGATCCTGATGACATTTGGAAATGATTATTGAATATTCGCAAATGAATCACCTACGCCTTTAATATTGTTTAAAGTTCGAGTTGGGCAAATATTTCTAGTGGGTGGGATGAATTTTTCTTGTAGTTTATGTTATGTCACTGGTAGATCTTTAGACTCATTATGGTATGTTTAGTAGATAGTAATATATTAAATTGTTCTATTCTTGAGCAGGTAATTCATTTTTAATCATTCAACATTGAATCCTAGGATTGATTGTTAGACTAGGATTGGATAAGAGAATTAGATACCTCATTTTTCCTCAGAACAGTTGCCAGTCCTGAGACCTTAAATGGTCAAAATCAATCTGATGAATCCTGGAATTGAGTGTTGATTATGTGTCTTGGAGTTCCTAATCTTGCAGGGTCGGTTTGCGGGTAGGTATATTTTTTATCTTTATGTGTAATGATTGAGTTATTAGTAACAATGATGATGTGTTTAATTCTTATTGTATAATGATGTGGATGAGAACAGAATGTGTATATATTGATGTATGTTATTGTCTCTTATAAATTTTTCTAATTGTTGTTGTTATAGAAAAAAATTACCACTATTGTACTCACTTAGATTGATGGTGTAATGGAGATGCCGATGCATATGTTATCAGAGCAGGTTTAACCCTGTGACATTGGACCGTTGCACCTTCCACTATGTTAAAATTAAATGATTAAATATGTATTACTAATTAATTTTGAAATTTTCCATGCAGGTAATCATGGTTAGAGGACGTAGGGGAAGTAGATGTCATGGTGTGGGAGGAAGAGGTGTTCCTCCTCCAAAAGTATCCACACTAGAGGGATCTAACCCTCAAGGAGATGAGCAGACAACTGAGAAGGAGAAGGTTGTTGTGGAATATGTGGTAGGTATGATGAGATCCTTCCAGAGGATGTCAGAGGCATTGATCAACCTCATATATCAATATGAGGGAAGAGAATATGTTCCCAATGAGGGGTCGCAACGTGCTCCAGTTGGTAGTAGTAGTATACACAGAGACTTGAGAAGGTGAAATTTCCTGAGTTTTGTGGTGTGACAGATGTCTTATCTACCAAGACATGGTTGGAGAACATGGTGATGTGCTTTGTACTTCATGATTACACCTCCAACATGAAGTTCTTCATGGCAGTATTTCATTTGAAGGGGAGTGCTCTAATTTGGTGGAAGACACTCCTACCTCAACTAAACATGGTCATCGAAGACGTGTCATGGGAATTGTTCGAGGAACGATTTCGGGAGAGGTACTTTTCGGATGAATTTATTGAGCGTCAACTTAATGAGTTGAACACCTTGCAATAGGGTAGTCGTACGGTGCCAAAGTATGAGGCCAGATTCATGGAGCTACTTAGGTATGCTCCACATCTGAACAAGGAGAGGTTAAAGGTCAACAAGTTTGTGTTTGTCCTTAACTTCAACATTCATGCAAAGGTGAGGATATTAATGCCTCAAACTTTACACGATGCAGTTCAAAAGGACCTCATATATGAGAAAGAGTTGAACAGTGGAGGTCAAGGTAGGACTCCTTCTAGACCTACTGGACAGACGACATCAAGAGCACAACAACATCAGACATCAACCAGAAATAACTTTGGGCATCAAAATACGCCCAGATGACCTATGTTCTCGACACCGTGACAACAGACTCCTTAACAGAGGACTCCTTACAGAGGATCGTAGAAGCAACAACAACGTCGTTCGTAGAAACAACAAAATTTTAGGCATGCTCAACAGAACAAACCAGGATCACGGACTATTAGGCCAACAACTTCTACTTCAAGGACCAAGAGCACTGGACCGAAGATTGGATGTTAGACATGTGGAGATCCAAATTACCAGCGAGATTGTTCGATTAAGAAGGCCAGAGAAGACGGATCATCAAGACACACTATGGTTGGAGATTCGGGAAATGCCCACAAGATACATGCGGCGATGAACAACGACCAAGCCGAGCACCAGTCCATTGTGCTCGAGACATAGGGTATGATCATCAATCAAAATTTTAGTATCTTAATAAATCCAAGAGATACAAAGATATTTATCTGCATTGCATTGCATTGCTAAAGAGAATTAAGGTAAAGACAGTCGAGCAGGACAAGTTCAGATACGTAGAAATGGCATCTGGTGCCAAACATAAAGTTGAAGAAAAGGTTACGGATTGTAGMATTAACTTGGTATATTTTGTAATGAATTCCAACGTATACATCAAATCTTAGGATCTTATGACATATTGRTTGGCATGGACTGGTTGGAATCGCATGATGCGATACTTAACTGTAAGACAAAATGGTTAAATTTGACCAGTGATTTGGAGCGGAGTAGAGTGAATGTAGGAAGAAACCAAGGGGTGTCTCTAAGGTTTATTTCTTCCCTGCAATTGCATAAGAGTATGCGCAAAGGATGCAAGATTTATGCAATCTTAACTCTAAACGAAAAAGGTGAGGTAGAAGAACTAAAAGACCTTCCTATAGTACAAGAGTTTGTAGACGTATTTCTAGAAGAGTTGTCAGGTTTGTCGCCTGAAAGAAAGTTGGAGTTTACAATAGACTTGAAACCTAGAACTGAACCGATAGCGAGAACGCCTTACTAGATGTCAACCCCTAAATTGTAGGATTTGAAAATGCAATTAAAGGAGTTGTTGGATTTGGGACTTATATGTCTGAGCGTATCATTGTGGGGTGCGTAAGTGATTTTTGTTAGAAAGAAGGATGGGTTGTGCAGGATTTGTATTGACTATCATCAATTGAACAAAGCTACGATCAAGAACCAGTATCCGTTTCCAAGGATAGATGATTTGTTTGATCAGATGAAAAGAGAAACAGTGTTTTCGAAGATTGATTTGAGATCAAGATATCATCAATTACGGATCAAGGAGGAAGATATCCCTAAGACCACATTTAAGACGAGGTTCGAACACTATGAGATTATAGTTTTACCTTTCGGTTTGATGAATTCCCTGGGGGTATTCATGAGTTTGATGAATGGTGTGTTCCGTGAATACTTGGACAAGTTTGTTCAAGTATTTATTGATGACATATTGATTTATTCCAGGACAAAAGAAGAGCATGATGAACACCTAATATTGGTTCTACGATGTCTAAGAGAAAACATATTGTAGGGGAAGCTATCAAAATGTTACTTTTACCAATCGAAGATTCATTACTTGGGACATATCATATATGGTTAAGGTATCGTTGTGGATCCAGTGAAAGTAGTGTATATCATGGAATGGCTAGCATCGACTAACGTACAATAATTATGTATCTTTATGGGTTTAGAAGGATATTATCAATGGGTCGTCGAAGGTTTTTCAAAGATAGCAAATCCAATCATGGAATTGTAGAAGAAGAACAAGAATTTTGTATGGACTGAGAAATGTGCGGAAGCATTTCAAAGGATTAAAGATTTGTTAACAACAATGCTAATATTGAAGGTCCTCGACATGGAAAAAGAACTCTTGGTATGCACAGATGCATCCAAGAAAGGTTTAGGTAGAGTTTTGATGCAAGACAGTCGAGTGATCGCTTACATTTCCAGGAAATTGAGAAAGCATGAGGAGAACTATGTTACACACAACTTGAAGTTATTAGAAATTGTATATGCCTTGAGATGGAGACATTATCTGATTGGATGAATATTCGAATTAAAGACAGATCATTGTGGATTGCAGCATATATTTACACAAAGTGACTTGAATGCGCGACATAGGCGTTGGTCAGAACTACTTAGCAAATAAGACTTTGATATTACTTACATTAAAGGAACGATGAATAGAGTGGAAGATGCGTTGAGTCAAAGACCACACATATCCTCAGTAATACCTCTTAAGACAAATCTGCTTGAAAATATTCTAACTCTATTGATCGACGATGATTGGTACAAGGAAGTTAAGGCTTATACTAGAGAAGATACCATGATGGTACCGAAGTTTGAAAGTTATTCTTTGGATAACAATGGATTTTTGAGATATCACGAAAAAATCTACGTACTTCCTAACGATGAATTAAGAATCTTGATCTTAAACGAAGCTCATCAAGCAATGTACATGGCTCATCCAGGAGTCATGAAGATGAAGGCAGACCTTAAGCCCTAATTCTTCTGTAAACTAATGAAAGTATACATAGTTAGTTACATGGAAAGATGTCTAGAATGTCAGCAAGAGAAGGATGAACATAGACATCTAGCAAGATTGTTATAGCCACATGTATTAATGAATCAAAATGGGAGGTCATTACAATGGATTTTATTGTTGGATTTCCACTGACGAAAAGGAGACATTGATTTCATTGTACCTCAATGTAAACAAATATATAAATTTTGGGTTGATATTCTAGTAGAAGTTTGTGTTTAATTTAGATTATACATGTTTGAATATTATATCTATTGTATGGACAAGATTCACCCCGTAGTATGCCATCACAGACTGAGGATTAAATCGCAGGTTAAAATGTATGGAAATTTCTCAAACTGTATATTTAATGGCAGCCCTTCTTGTGCTTACCACATTGCATGTTGTGTAATTTGTAGATTTTGGTATGCGTCCAAGGGTTATTGAGAAAATAAAATTTGCAACTATAGTGAACTATTAGTAGACTACTTATGATATAACAGTGTGTGATATTAATCGTAGCCTTTAAAACAAAAAATCTGTGATATAACTATTAGTAATGCTATAACATCGGGATAGAATCGATAGAGAAAACAAAAAATAGTATGTGCACGGTTACCTCATTACCGTGAATCTCAGATATATATGATCTGCATACAATATTCATTCAATCATTATCCATTCATTCATTGAATGATTAAACGAGTACCTATGTAATTAAAATATTACTAAGAATTGAAATTCTTTACTCAACGTAAACAGATGGGTATGGTAGCTTGGAACCTCTAGAATCCCTAGACACTTGTAACTTTGCGTGCTCGGATTGACATCTAATTTGTTTATTTCAACTTACGAAAGTTGTGGAATTATCCCATCTGCTATTTACTCATGCTCAATATTATAATAACTTATGGTATTTATATATAAATGCTACACGATTAGATTGAAATGGATGTCAGGCCAAAATTTATATGTTATCGTTCTTCTTAATTCCTAATTAAATTGATTAAAATCACATTGTCAAAGCCTCCTTCTTTTCGGTTGAACTATGTTGAATAGTGTTAGCAATTAAAGGGTGGATGAAATATCCTTAGGAATGGAATTTAATAATATAATTTTTTGTTAAATAAAATAAAAATTGATTAGTAAAGGAATGGTATTAATGATTAAACATTATTGAGTTATTAATGTATTCGGTATTGTTTTTTATTGACATTATTGCGGCATTAATAAATTATTGATCTTAGATCCTGGCGATATTTGGAAATGATTATTGAATATTCGGAAATGAATCACCTATGCGTCTAATATTGTTTAAAGTTTGAGTTAATATTGTTTAAAGTTTGAGTTGCGAAAATATTTCTAGTGGGTGTGATGAATTTTGCTTGTAGTTTATGTTATGTCACCGGTATATTTTTAGATTCATTATGGTATGTTAAGTAGATCATAATATATTAAATTGTTCGATTCTTGATAAGGTAATTCATTTTTAATCATTTAACATTGAATTCTAGGATTGAGTGTTTGACTAGGATTGGATAAGGGAATTAGATACCTCATTGTTTCTCATAACAGTCGCTAGTCCTGAGACTTAAATGGTCAAAATCAATCAGATGAATCTTGGAATTGAGCATTGATTATGTGTCTTGGAGGTCCTAACCTTGCAGGGTAGGTATCTTTGTTATCTTTATGTGATATGATTGAGTTATTAGTAACAGTGATGATGTGTCTAATTCTTATTGTATAATGATGTGGATGAGAATAGAATGTGTATATGTTGATGTATGTTATTGTCACTTATCACTTGTTCTAACTGTTGTTGTTATAAAAAAACAATTGTCACTACTATACTCACTTACATTGATGTCATAACAGAGGGGTCATTACAAACACCCTCATGATTGTCAGTACCATCTACACTGATTTGTCTTATGCTAAATTACAAAGTATCATTTTGTAACTATTTTAATTCATTGTGGAAAAAAATGTATAATAATGTTTTTATTTGTGCAGTCTCCAGAGCGACAAACCACTCCCATGCACAAAACCATTTGAGGTGCTTCTTCGATAAAGAGAAGAAATATTGATTCCTAGGATGCTCTTGAGGGTGGCGAGGGTGGAAGTGGTCAATGATTGACCAATGACTGTCATTTTGTATCTAGGCCACCATATGGCATTTTTTTATGTTAGGGAATTTGTTGTCGACGATATATATATATATCATGGAATTTTTTTTATGAAACTCATTGTTTCTGCATTTTATGTTGATGAATGTATGAATTTCAAAGTGTTTGGATTTCCACTCTTTTTTGTTATATATGAAATTGCAAGAAATAAATCTAATCTAAATGGATTCAAAGAAATCTATTCTCAAAAGATACCTCTCAAAAATATGAAATAGAAACAACTTTGTATCTCTATTCTTCTAAGAACTAATTCCACATAAAAATACCACTACAAGGATATTCCTAGGAAATATACATTTACATTGTTTTATAAAGGGAGAAATCTACATGAACATCATGAACATGAACATGAGCAAAATAATCTATGAGTTGAAATCAATGCACACTTTGGGATTATGGATGGAATTGGGATAATGAAGACATGATGAGAAGATGAAATGTCAAATTCAAAATCTCCTATAACCTTCAATTTAAGATCTCTTAGTATGATAAGTTGAATATTGGTTTTCAATGGTTGGAAGGAGAAACTCATACATCGAAAGATAGAAGGATCACTTAACACATCTATATAGATTTTGATGAGTTTGTAGATTCAATAACTTACATTTAACTAATAGAAACTACAATTACCTTTACAATATTCAATAAATCCACTTATTATAGGAGATGTTTGTTGAAGACTATACAAAGATATTTTAGGTTCTAGCAACTATTTCACAAAATTTGGATAGATTTGTGAAATTTTGATGAAATGAAATACATTTTTCTCAACTTGGTTGAGTATTCAAATAGATTTGGAGTGTATTATTGCATAATCAATGTAATAATTTATTTAATTTGATTAATTGTCTTTAAAAGTGTTAAGGAAATCTATGTAAGTAAAAATAGTTTGTTTTTTACAAAGTGATTATAAATACTTGTGTTACTCATTAACGAATATCTTATAGTGGAAAAGATTGTTAAGTGCTAAATCCATACACAATTAATGGTTTTGAAGGACCTAAATGTGACAAGATATTGAAGGCCCATCCTAGTTAAGTCTCCAAGAACCAATAATAAGAATCATGTAGGATAACATAATCACAATATAAATGAGGGTTGAAACCTCACAATACTCTATCCAAAATGAAGCATGGTTCATTATAATGAAAATAACAACATGCTACAAGGTTTTCTTAATACAAAATCAACACATAAAATATAAGTGCATAATAAAGCCTCGCATCAAATGAAAATATACATCAAATTCTCCATTAATCTTGCCAGAATGTTGTACAATGTCACCCAAGAGGAGAGCTCCTAAATCCCAAAATTGTCCACCCTTTACAATGGAGAGAGAGAGGGAGAGATCTTATTTATAGAGTGAGTATCTTCTCTTATAAAATAAAATATTATTTTTTTCTAACTAACTCCATGACAAGTCAAATAAATATTATAATAATGGATTAGTTAGATCTCTCCTCAATACATGGTTGACCATGTTACAACATGTGGACATTAGTATCTCTAAAGAAATTTTCCCTTATCCAAAACTTTTCGTAGTATGCACCAAATAATTCTCATGAAGGGGACACACCACCAAAAATAGGCATCAATCCCATTCAAATGCCAAGTGTCCACGTGGAATGTTCCCTCCAAGAATTGCATGCATGCAACCACTCCACATGTGTGAATTCCAAGGTAGACAACTCCATGGATGAATGTGCAAGATTCCAAGTGGATGGAGCTTCCACAACAAAGTATGTGATCAACTCCCCAAAATAGAAATTAGATCATCTCTCAACAAGTGTGCCTTTCCTTTCTTGCCTAGCCTTTCCTAGCCTTGTCTTTCCTTTCATTTACTTTCCTTGCTTGCATATCATTTCCTTGCCTTTGCTTGTCTTGCCTTGCCTTGTCTTGCCTTGCCTTACAGTGCCTTGCCTTTCCTTCCCTTGCGTTGACATGACTTACCTTGCCTTGACTTCCCATGMCATGCCTTTCCTTTCCATGYCATGCCTTGCCTTGACTTGACTTGTCATTCCATGTCTTGCCTTGCCATGGCTTACCTTTCCTTACCATGACTTGCCTTACCATACCTAGACCTGTACCTAGACCTTTCCTAGTCATGCCTTGCCTTACCATTTTTATCCTTGCCTTTCCTTTCATTGCCCCGCCTTGCCTTAACTGTCCATTCCATGCCTTTCCTTTCCATGTCATTCCTTGCCTTGCCATTCCATGTCATGTCATTCCTTGCACTTTCTTTCCTTGCATTGTCTTTCTTTTCCTTGCCTTTCCTTGCCATGCCATGCCTTGCATTGCTATGTCATGTATTTCCTTAGCTTGACTTTCCATGTCATGCCTTTACTTGTTATTCCTTGTCTTGATTTTCCATGCATTGCATTGCCTTGCCTTTCCTTCCCATACCTAGACCTAGACCTATACTTAGACCTTTTCTTGCCATGCCTTGCCTTTCCTTTCCATGTCTAGTCTTTCCTTTCCTTGCATTATCGTGTCTTTCCTTGTTGTACCATGTCATTCCTTGCCTTTCCAATACATTCCTTTCCTTTCCATGGCATTCCATGCCATGCCTTGCATTTCCTTGCATTTCCTTTCCTTCCCTTTCCTTGTCATGCCATGCCCTACCATGCCTTGCCTTGCCTTGACTTGACTTGCGTTTCCTTGCCTCGGATTTCCTTTACATACCATGCCTTTCCTTTACATGTCTCTCCTTTCCATGTCATGCCATGCCATGCCATGCCTTGCCTTGTCATGCCTTGCCTTGCGTTGACATGCCTTGCATTTCTTTGCCTTTCCTTTCCATACCTAGGCCTTGCCTTGCATTTCCTTGCCTTTCCTTTCCATACCTAGGCATTGCCTTGGCATTCCTTTCCATGCCTTTCCTTTCCTTGCAATGTCTAGACTTGCATCTCCTTTCCATACCTAGGCCTTGCCTTGGCATTCCTTTCCATGCCTTTCCTTGCCTTGCAATGTCTAGACTTGTCTTTCCTTTCCATGCCATGACATTCCTTTCCTTTCGTTGCCATGTCATTCCTTTCCTTTCCATGCCATGCCTTGCATTTCATTGCCTTGTCTTGCATTGCATTGCCTTTCATTTACATGCCATGCCATGTCATGCCTTCCATTTCCTTTCCTTGTCTTGCCTTGTCATGTCATGACATGACATTCCTTTCCTTTTCATGCCATGTGATGCCTTTACATACCATTATGTGTCTTTCTTTCCATGCATTGCCTTGCCTTTCCATGCCTTACATTTCCTTTCCATACCTAGACTTAGACTTATACCTAGACCTTGCCTTGCCATGGCTTGCCTTTCCATGCCATGCATTTCCTTGCCTTTCCATTCCATGCATTTCATTTCCATGCCTTGCATTGTCTTTGCTTGCATTGGCTTGCCTTTCCATACCCAGACCTTGCATTGCCATGCCTTTCCTTTTCATGCCTTGCCTTGCCTTACCATGTCTAGTTTTTCCTTGCCATGTCTTTCCTTGCCATCTCATGTCATTCCTTTCCTTCCCATGCCATGCATTTCCTTTCCATGCCATGTCATGATATGCCTTAAATTACCTTGCATTGCATTGTCTTTCCTTGGTTTGCCTTGCCTTGTCATGCCATTCCATGCCATGCCATACCATGCCTTTCCTTATCATGTCATGTCATTCATTTCCTTTCCATGTCATGTCTTTCCTTGCCATGCCATGTCTTGCATTGTCTTGTGTTGCATTGTCTTGCCTTTCCATGACATGCCTTGCATTGCCTTGTCATTCCATGCCATGCCATGCCTTTCATTTCATTGCCTTGCCATGCCATGCCTTGCCTTGTCATGCCTAGCCTTGCCATTCCATTCCATGCCTTGTCTTTCCATTCCATGCATTTCCTTGCCTTGAGTTTCCATGTCATGCCTTGCCTTGCCATGGCATGCCTTATCTTTCCATGCCATGCCTTGCATTTCATTTCCTTGCCTTTATTGATTCCACCTCTATTTATTGATTCATTTCACATGATTAAAATTCATACAAAACCAAAATGATGATTAGCATCAAAGTGTTTGAATAGGTAAACAATGGCTTGAGCCAGAACACAATATAACATATGATATCTATACAAAATATTCAAATGATTCTAGTAACCATATATATTCTTATTCAAGTAAATATTGAAGTAAATAATAATATCTCTAATTCAGGGAAAAGCATTTGTATATAACCAAATATAACAATATATATCCTTAGATTAGGGGTGGGAATATTTTGGATTAATGGTATCCTACTTTAAAAAAAGTTGTCATGTGTGGCTAAATACAATATATATTTGTAAATGGAAGACGACATGAAAAGATGCATTTATGTATAGTTAAATATTTTTTATTTTTGAAAATGGAAAATAAGATGAAAAATAGAAAAGTGTTGAAAAATTCAAGTGTCAGATCATCTTACTAATAAGAAGGTGAGAAATTAGAATACACCTTGAATTAATTATTTAATTAGAATAATTTTATTAAAATTAAATTTTGGAAAATTAGTTAACACCTTGAATGATTTTGGAGCCTTATTCTTGTGGGATGCATGGATGCTAGGGAAAGATCATGGAGAGCCTAGGTTGATGAATGTTGAGCTCAATGCAATGTCTTGCTTGGAAGAAGACTCGGTGATTGTATTCTTGATGTTCAATGGAAGAATGGGTGTTTGTGTTGATGCAAGAGTTGAATACCTAGGGTTTGAGGACTCAAACCCTAGGATGGACATGTAGACTTGGATGTTAGCAGTAAAGTTGTCTTTCCATGTAACTATGTGATGCAATATGGATAGGATTTGTAAATTCTAAGGATGACAAGAGCACTAGTGTGAATATCTTATGTGATACAAACTTGGCATATGTGCCAAGGAAGACTCCTTAGTGTTGATGCTATCATATTCAAGATAGTTGTTGGAGTGATGAACTATAGTTGGGAGTGAGTCCTAGATAAGAGGAGTTGGTGGCTAGGGTTTCTTGTGATTTCGCCACCTAAGGTTTTGAGAGCTTGAATTGTACTATTTGTGATAAATTTATGGTCTGTACTTGTACTTCATTATATATATATATATATATATATATATATATCAAACTATCCAAATATTGTGTACTTGTAGATTTGATTTTAAACTTATGTTATCTTCATGATTTAGTAGATTTCAGTGTTTGTTGTTCATGTTGATTTGACATAACATATAGCTTAACTGCTTAACTGATTTAACACATACTCCAAAGATAAAGGAGCATATTTGTTGTTGTTTTAATCTATTGTAATGAGACATTTTATATTTTTATATGCCTTGAAAAGTGTTCCCTAAGGGTTGTATCATTATCGTATTGAAGTACACTCATATGGTATTTATTCCCTTATGTTGACATGTGAAATCAGGTTGAAGGGAAGTGAAATAGTATTGCCATAATTTATATTTTAGATCATCCTTAAGGTTGAAAGTTCACATAAAATAGATCAAGGAAACTTCATGTTCGAAGTGAAATTTTGCAAGTTGCATTAATTGTTCAGTTCTCAAAATTTCTACAATGCTAGTGTGGTCAACTTGTTATCCCATCTATCTTAGATCAACATAATTGCATGAAAATTTCAATGTCATTACATAATCTCTCTTTATTCCTATATCTTAGGTATCTTCATAGTTGTCATGGTCTTATGTGTCTTCTATTTCATGGTCTAGTTCATGGTCTAGGTCAAGGTCGTGGTCTAGGTCAAGGTCATGGTCTAGGTCTAGGTCTTGGTCTTGGTCTAATTTGTGGTTTAGGTCTAGGTCTAGGTCTATGTCACGATCATGGTTTAGTTCTAGGTCTAGGTCTATGTCACGATCATGGTTTACATCTAGGACTATTTCCAACATGTCCCTGAATGGATTCAGGAGGTGAGTTGCAACTTGTGATAAAACTCTAAATGGGCCTTGGATGGACAAATTGTTGGTTGCATTGGATTTGAGGCGTCGGTTTTTAGCTAGTGGAGCCCCTCCGTTGTCATTATGTTTCCCAAAAATTTGTTTGTTGAAGGATCTTTGGAACTAGAGTTTTGGTGAATGAGGCACAGTGCAATTTCTGAACAAGAGCCTCGATTTTTTATAACACTGTGTCGAGTGATTATGGGTAGAATTGTGAGATATTATGAAACTCCATTATGCCACTCGGTTTGGATTGTATTCCCCCGAACCAAACTCCCAACATGTCCCTAAATGACTTGAGGNTCGGTTTTTAGCTAGTGGAGCCCCTCCGTTGTCATTATGTTTCCCAAAAATTTGTTTGTTGAAGGATCTTTGGAACTAGAGTTTTGGTGAATGAGGCACAGTGCAATTTCTGAACAAGAGCCTCGATTTTTTATAACACTATGTCGAGTGATTATGGGTAGAATTGTGAGATCTTATGAAACTCCATTATGCCACTCGGTTTGGATTGTATTC
>SNQJ01S0026223.1:7245-23004 GCA_010110895.2 Picea sitchensis | reverse complement strand
CCTCAAATGGACGAACAGACGATTGTATTGCATTCGGGGCACCAGGTTTCAGCCAATGAGGCCCCTCCATTATTATTTTGTTTCCCGCAAAATTATTTTTTGGAGGATCTATAGAACTAAGGTTTTTCTCAATGAGGCACAATGTAATTTCTGAACAAGAGGTCAATTTTCAAGAACATTATGTTAGGTGATTTTGGGTAGTGTGGTCATGTGGGAACTTGGCCAAATAGACATGTGAGAGCTTACAAAACTCTGTTATGTCGCTTGTTTTGGATTTTATGCCCCCGAACCAAATTTCTAACATGTCCTCGAATGGCTTGAGAAGGCAAGTTACAACTCGTGATAAAAATCTAATTGATCCTCGAATGGATGAACCATCGGTTGCATTGTATTTGGGTCACTAGGTTTCATCTAGTTGGGCCCCTCCAATGTCATTTCATTCCCTAGAAAAGTGTTTTTTGGAGGATCTATGGAACTAGGATTTTTCTCAGTGAGGCATAATGAAATTTATGAATAAGAGGTCAAGCAAGACAAGGAAAGTCATGGAAATATAAGGCTATTCAAGGTAAGGAAAGTAAATCCAATCCAAGAAAAGATAGGGAAAGGAAATACAAGACTAGGAAAGTAAGGTAAGGCAAGGCTAGACATGGCAAGACAAGACATGGCATGGAAAGACTAGGAAATACAAAAAAAAAACAAGAAAATCCAAGCCAAGCCAAGACAAGGTATGGAAAGGAAAGGCAAGGCAAGGCAAGGAAAGAAAAAGAAAGGAAAGAAAAAAAAATCCAAGGAAAGGAAAGGCAAGAAAAGGAAAGACAAGGCAAGGCTAAGCAGGGGAAGGCAAGTTAAGGCACGAAAAGGCAAGGAAAGGCTAGGCAAGCAAGGAAATAAAAGGTAAGGCAAGGCTAGACATGGCAAGGAAAGTCAAAGCAAGGCAAGGGAAGGTGAGGTATGGCAAGGAAATGCATGACATGTCAATTCAAGGAAATGTAGGGAAAGGCAAGGCTAGACATGGCAAGGAAAGGCATGGCATGGCAAGCAAGGAAAGGAATTGAAAGACAAGGCAAGGAAAGGTAAGGCAAGGCAATGAAATACAAGCAAAGGCAAGGCAAGTCTAGGTAAGTAGGGCAAGAAAAGGTAAGTCAAGGCAAGGCAAGGCTAGGCAAGAAAGGCAAGGCACGCTTGTGGAGAGATGATATACTTTCAATTTTAGGGAGTTGATCACATACTTTTTTGTGAAATATCCATCCACTTGGAATCTTGCACATTCATCCATGGAGTCGGATACCTTGGAATTCACACATGTGGAGTGGTTTCATGAATGCACATTCTTGGAGGGAACATTCCATGTGGACACTTGGCATTTGAATTGACTTGATTTTGTATTAAGAAACCCTTGTAGCATGTTTTTATTGCCATTATAATGAACCATGGTCCATTTTGGATAGAGTAATGTGAGGCTTCAACCCTCATATTTATTATGTGATTATGTTAACCTACCATATAATAAACCCGATTTTGTAGCAAGGAAAGGAAAGGTAAGACATGGCAAGGCAAGGAAAGGTAAGGAAATCCAAGCCAAGTCAAGCCAATACAAGGCAAGGTAATACATGGCAAGACAAGGCAAGGTAAGGCAAGCCACACCGAGCCAAGCAAAGAAAAGGTAGGGAAAGGAAAGGTAAGGCTAGGAAAGCAAGGAAAGGCAAGGTAATGCATGGCAAGGGAAGGCAAGGTAAGACAAGGAAAGGCAAGCCAAAACAATACAAGGTAGGGAAAGGCAAGGAAATGCTAGGCGTGTAAGGAAATGCAAGGTAATACATGGCAAGGTAAGGAAATTCARGCCAAGCCAAGCCAAGACAAGGTAGGGAAAGGCAAGGCAAGGCTAAGCAAGGAAAGATAATACACAAAAACGTAAGACAAGGCAAGAAAATTCAAGGCAAGGTAAGGCAAGGCAAGCCAAGAAAAGGTAGGGAAAGTAAATTCAAGGCTATGCAAGCAAGGAAAGGCTACACAAGCAAGGCAAGGCAAGGAAAGACATGGAAAGTCAAGGCAAGGTAATGCAAGGAAAGGTAAGGCAAGGCACACCAAGCCAAGCCAATTCAAGGTAGGGAAAGGCAAGTCTAGACAAGCAAGATAAGGCAAGGAAAGGCAAGGTAAGACATGGCAAGCCAAGCCAAGACAAGACAAGGTAGGTAAAGGCAAGGAAATAAAGGCAAGGCAAGGCAAGGTAATACATGGCAAGGAAAGGAAAGGTAAGGAAAGGAAAGAAAATCCAAGCCAAGACAAGGTAGGGAAAGGCAAGGAAAGGCTATGAAATACAAGGCAAGGAAAGGCAAGGTAATACAAGGAAAGGTAAGGCAAGCCAATCCAAGCCAAGACAAGACAAGACAAGGTAGGAAAAGGAAATGCAAGGCAAGTAAAAGCTAGGCAAGGTAAGACATGGCAAGGTAATGTCGGTAATACATGGCAAGGAAAGGAAAGAAGGGGCAAGCCAAGAAAAGAAAAGGTAGGGAAAGTAAAGGCAAGGCTAGGTAGGAAAGATAAGGTGAGGAAAGGTAAGGTAAGGCAAGGAAAGGTAAGGCAAGCCAAGACAAGCCAAGACAAGACAATTTAGGTAAAGGCAAGGAAATACTAGGAAAGCAAGGCAAGGCAAGGAAAGGAAATACATGGAAAGGTAAGGCAAGGAAAAAACAAGCCAAGACAAGACAATGTAGGGAATGACAAGGCAAGGCAAGGAAAGGTAAGACATGGAAAGTCAAGGAAAGGTAAGCCAAGGAAATCCAATCCAAGAAAAGATAAAATGGGGAAAGGAAAGGCAAGGTAAGTGTTGACGGGTCCAAATGGATTGTCAAGAAGGTAATGGAGAATGCTCGATGGAAGGTCACAATTAGACCTACTCTCATTTGGTTTAGCGTTTCTGATTAGTATGTGGACTTTATTTCCACTAAGAATTAAAAGAATAAAAAGGGGAAATACAAAGAGATTCCCCCCAAATAGTTATAATTAATTCTAAACCTAATCTAAATTGAAAGTACCTATTCTAACCTAACTATTGCTAACCTATCCTGAGATAAAAACCAAAAGAATGAGTACAGTGAAATATAATATCATCATAACTAGAAATAATTCATGTATGCTAATGATAAGTGATAACAACAATGCTACAAACACATAAAAAATTAGTTGTACAATGCATTCATAAAATTATTTGTGTACTCATAAGGAAACATATGACAACCTGAGCAGATAGAATAGAGTGAAGAAATAGTTCATATAAAAAAATTATATGCTACTCAAGAAGAAAAATGTTGCTCAAAAACCGTCGATCATGTATGTGGGTGAATTTGGGTCGTTGATCCTTGACCTGCAAAACTAAAAATCCCACATGCATAAGAGAATCCAACACTTAGTGGTTCAAAATAGTCTTCAAAGTAAAATATTAAAATAGTGTATGGTGGAATGGTTGGTCATCAGGGTCTTATGGTAAAGGAAGTGATATGTGTTATGATTTCTCTGATGATGAAGGCTTGTTCACACTCCCAATGACACACTCTTTGTAAAATCTACCATGACCTAAGCTTTCGACGACAAAGACTATAATATAATATTGAAGTAATATACCTCATCCCTTTTTGAGTGCATGCTTTCCCATAATATTATTAAAATAATGCGTATTTCAATGGGTGGGTGCAAATTCTTCAATATATATTAAATTTAATTCTCCATAATGTATTGCATGGTTGTCGAGGTTGGTTGGTAGGGAGGTGAGGTAGTAATAACCCTGGGTAACTTCCGACAATGAAGAATCCCATGAAAAACATTAATATAATAATATAATCTTCCTCATGAGGATTGACTCCATAAATATTCAGATGGATCATCCCGATGACCACTCCCATTGGGCCATTTAAATAATAATATAATAAGGTGTTGACACTTGAAACTGTTAGGACCGAAATGGAAACCTCACAAGGATGTAAATCCCCCTGCGTTTTTATAGAGGTGGTACTCCTCTTTAGATTTTCTTGGGATTTCTATATATTCAAAATGTGGGACTTGAAAGAAGTTTGTCATAGTAATTCAAAGAAACAAAAATATTGTGAGAAGAAAGTTCCCTTTTTTTTTCTTTCTTTTTTAAGTTCCTGAGAAAGGATCAAGAATCACACACTTCACACATTTAAAAAAAATACGAAAAAATTTCTCACATCCATCATAGTTTAAGATAAAGATTTATGATCACATAAAACAAAAAAGAAGATGATCCACATGCATAAGAGAACTTTAACAGAGTCGACACATGGGAAGCTTGAATAAATATAATGATAGATCAACCTCAAATACTTTATATTCTGAAAATAGGGTTACAAAGCACGGTCAAGATTGTTCCAAAAGTAGTTCTCCTGAAATTTCTAAAACATATATATAGTATGTTACATATTCTTTGAAATTTTAATTGTGTTTGTCTTAAAGACTGGGATTGGGGCTCCCGCAGACAATAAAGAAGATAAATACAAGAAATTATATTTTAGAAGGAAGACGGTGGGCGGTATAAGAACAACAAGACCTGGTAAGAAGAAAAGAGGAGTTATCAGTATTCGGTTAAACCTTTCTAGTGAAAGAGGTGGAATAATTGGATGAAGGACTTGATAAACAAAAAGAAGGATGTGATCAACATAAACTTACTATGGTGGTATCTCTCTCTTTACTTGTATTTTGATTTTCTTTTTATCATTTTCATCAACGGTTACAGGAACCGTTTCAACTGCTTATTTCCCTTCATTGGTCAGTTTATCAATAGATTTATTGAACCATTCTTAGATGTAACTTTTCATTGGTGCCACGTTGATTTCATGCCAGATTTTGATGTTGAAAATCTCACCCTCCAAGTCTCTCAGATCAAGGGAAATTCCATGTATTGCTTCTTCAATATCCTAATTTTTCACGGAGTAGTTCACTAGCCAATTGTTTATGTCATCCTCATTATATTCAAGTATGCCATAGAAATTTTCAATGGACAACCCTTTAAAGATATCAACTTTCTCATCAAACTTGGGATCTTGGAATTCGTTAGTGCTTTCGGCTAAGTCTACCTCTGTGAGTATTTTGAATAGTTCCTCCCTCCTTTATATGGCTTGGTTGCACGTTTGAACAATGTTATTTAAGTTTTTTATCTTTTCTTTCCAGCATGTGTTCAACTGTTTAATCCGACTCGAAGATGAAAGATCCTCCTCTCTTCTCCTTAGCTCTGTCATGTTGGAAAATTTAACACCAAAGGGTACCATAGCATCAAGGTAAAAATATTATTCATTTTTTATCTCGTCTTGCAAATACTAATGAAAGGCATGCGCCCTTGAGCCAAAATAAATTATTTTCTTTGAAATTTCCCAAGCTTATGTGATCAATGCCATTATTTTCTTGATATTATTCTCCACATAGCTCCTGTATGATGTAAGTAATCTTGGGGATCCTTTTAATTTATAAGTGGGCGTGGTGGGTCCAACAGTTTCCAGAGGGATGGAAAGGAGTGGAAGAAGCATTAAGGTCTCTTACAGTTCCTTAATCCTCTCCTTTAACTTTGTATTTTCCACTTTGATACCACCAATGGAGTCTTCCAATGCATCTTTGGTTTCTCTATGGATTCTGGAAATCTGGGAAGGTCACATATTTCTTAGGTTAAACTCTGAACATGATTTCCATTTTTTATTCTTCACATTACTCTTCTCAATAATTAATTTCTTAGATTCTCTGTCAAAGACAGTGCTCTGAAATACAAATGACTCTTCTCCATCGAAGGTCTCATTCTCAATAATTTTCAACGACATATTTTGGTGGGACGTGCCTCCTTGATAGTAAAATATCAGATACAAAGAATCATACGGGAAATACTGGTAGTATTTTCTTGGCTTGTCACTCTGGTGAATAACCAAGAAATTTCCCAAAAGGGGCTTTTGAACGAGTTGACCTGCAACCTGGTAATATCTTCAAGGATGGTCGCAAGATTCTCCAAGAACTCGGGAAAGAGGTTCAGGCCGTTGTCATTCTTTTTTAGGAAATCCCTGCAATCCTCCCCTTTGAAAGTAAGTGTCGTCTTGGGGAGCTTCAACATTTTACAGAACACTTGAGGTGAAAGAGAGGCAGGAGAATGGTCTTGAAGTTGAATAATCCATTGACTTGGTATATATTTCTCAGCACACCAGGAAACCATTTCCTTGTAGTCAAAAACCTCAGGAACACATCCTGCATGAGAAATTTTGGATGTCCAGATCACTTCCTTCTGAGTAGACGGGGATGAATAATAAGAATACACTCTAGACCACTGAAATTTTTGGTCATCTCGGGTAGCTTCAACATTTTACGAAACACTTGAGGTGAAAGAGAGGCGGGAGAATGGTCTTGAAGTTGAATAATCCACTAACTTGGTATATATTTCTCAGCACACCAGGAAACCATTTCCTTGTAGTCAAAAACCTTAGGAACACATCTTGCATGAGCAATTCTGGATGTCCAGATCACTTCCTTCTGAGAAGACGGGGATGAATAATAAGAATACGATCTAGACCACTGAAATTTTTGGTCCTCACGTCCAAAAATATTCAAAGTATCTCCGCAAAACTGTTGTTGAGCTGCTATTGCCATATGTTGATGAGATTGTTCTTTTAATCCAGATAATATTTGAAATGAGCGCTTGAGAGAGATAATATAATATTCATCAAATCGTGCTTTAATGTGGTTTAATAAGAAATATCCTCAATCCCTTCACTTATTAATGACAATCTTTATGGAATTTGCGTGATGATTTATTAGCATTAAACCATACTAAATGCATATTGGGAAAAGTGTGAAGGTGGCGGGGACAGACGAGAGCAATTAGGATTTGGGATTTTTGTGAACCTGTGAACCCACCATTGTGAAAGGTTGAAAATTGGATAATTGTTGTAACACGGTCGGTCGGAATCAATAAAGGAGAGATGAGATTCTTAGGAGCTTGGGGATTCCAATGGTCAAAATGTAGATCGCGGATCGCTTGGGTGAAAAATGTATATCACAGAACATGCGATATGAAATATTGAACATGGAAACCCATGACTACAGAAACAGATAAGTATAGGATAATGTGGCGGTTGGTCAGACTCATGATATGGGACTATGGATGGAGATGAGGATTCACGAGTCCTCCAACCCATGAACCCGTTGTTTTAGGGGAAATGACTAAGTATAGTAACTAGAAAGGGAGAATAGAAGGGAGAAAAGAAAAGGGGAATTCGGGTAAGTATAGAAGAGGGAAAAGAAATGGAAAAAATAAATTGGGAAAATAGAAAAGGGGAGGGAAATTTCAAAAGAGGGAATTGATATCAACAACTGGCTCCAACTATGGGATAATAACCCCCTATGGGTTGTCAATAATCCATAATCTTTATGACCAGGTGCTTCCATCCATTAGGCTATGGAGTCAAAGGTAAGAATATACAAACTGAAAAAATAAATTTATGTACAAGGAAAATGAAAAATTTATTTGGGAGAAGAAACCTTTCAAATGTTGCCCATTGATAGGCAACATTAGTCTTTTACCCTTTATGTCTTGGAGCATATAGGAATTTAAACCCAAGATTTTTTCGACGACATATGGTCTGATCTAGAGCGATTCGAACTTTGTATGAATTGATGGTTTCTCCTTAGCCTTGTTCCAAAGTAACACCAACTCTCCTTTCTAGAAATTCTTTACAGTCGTGCTCTGATCAAAATATATTTTGACACATTGTTGCCTTTGAGAGGTTTGATTCAAGGATTTTCTTCATTCTTATTCCAATTTTAACAATTGGTTAATCCTCCTTTGGATTGGTGAAATCTCTTCTATATATTTGGTATTAGCCACAGAAGTCAATGCATTGAGCTTGAGGTTAATCGGAATTTTGCTTATTTCCCATAAACCAATGTATAAGGGGACATCCCAATGTTGTCCTTTGGATTCATTCTAGTTTCCCACAACGCATCAATCATCTTCAGATGCCAATTCATTTAGTTCTTGTCAATGGTTTTCTTCAGTATATGAACAAGTGTTTTATTTGTGGATTCAGCAAGGCCATTACCTTATAGATAATAATTCGATGATTGACCCATGATAATTCCATATTCTCCACAAAACTCTGTAAACTTCTACCCGATGAAAATAGAACCATTATCTATGATAAATTTATCTGGGACACCAAATCTCGTTAGAATATTATCTTTTAGGAACTTAATTAGCTCTTCAGAATCATCCTTATTTAATGCCACTGCTTCTGGCCATTTCGTGAAATAATTCATATCCATGAGAATATACATATGTCCCTTCCTAAACTTGGGATTAATTGGCCTGACAACATCAAGCCCCCATTGGGAGAATGGTTGTTCTACAATTATGGGTTGTAAAGGCATCACGAATCTCTTCATTTTTCCTAAAAAATAATAGCATGATACACACGTCCTTATTGTGTCATATGAGTCTCTGAAAATTGATGGCCAATAGAATCCAACTCTTATTATCTTGTGGGTGGTGGCGGTAGGTGCAAATTTTCCACCGCATATTCCTTCATGGAATTCGCTCATTAGTTATTGAGCTTGATTTACATCAATGCATATGAGTAGTGTGCCATCATAATTCCTCCTGAACAGTATATCAGCGATCAACACATATTGATTTTCCTTCATCTTCAATTTTCTTTGCTCCTTGGGGTTCATGGTGACAGGAAATTTCTCGGATATAAAGTAGAATACAATGTCTCTGTACCATTCTGAATCAGCCAATGGTTCTCCTATTGAAATTGAAATCATTCCATCCACAGAATCACAATTCACGATGATCTTTCATAAACCTTGTCCTTTGATAGCCTTTAAAGGTTTAATCTCGATATCATATTCTTTTATCTTTTCCAACCAGTTATCCCATTTTCCTTCTCTCAATTGTTGATTCAGAAGCATCTTCACTGGCAATGAGGGAACATAGGCAATAACATGGGAGTTCAATATGTACGTCTGAAAATGAGCTACCTCTTTTACAAGAGCCAAGGATTGATTTTCTAGTTTTGAATACCTCAACTCATAGTCATGTAGGGTTTTCCTCATGAAACTTATTGGGAGTTCTTCATGTAGGGTTTTCCTCATGAAATCTCTTTGAAAATCTGGACTAATGAGGATTGGAGTTGCGGTGATTGTTCCTTTTATATTATTGATATCCTCTTGGGTATTGGTTGTCCATTCAAGCCTATGCACCTTTTTTAGCAACAAATTGATCGTTTTACGATACTTTCATAGTCAAGAAAAAACCTTCACAAAAAATTGATCTTGCCAAAAAATGATTGGATTCCCTTCTTGGATGTCGGGGGGTTGAGCTCATTTATTGATTTAACACCTTTCAGATCTATGTAAATCCCTTCCCTGAACACAATGTGGCTCAACAGTTTTCCTTGAGTTACAGCGAACAAGCATTTCTTTGGATTTAGAGAGACACCATATAATCTACATCTTTCAAAAACTTTTCTCAAATGATGGATATGATCACCCCTAGTTTTTTAATGCACTTTCAAGTCATATTGATAGTCTTCCATAAATTTTCATATCAAACCACTAAACGCATGATCCATGGCCCTCTAGAATGTTTCTCCAACATTCTTCAACCCAAAGGGAATTCTAGCATATGCATATGTCTCCCAAGGTGTGATAAACTTCGCCTTTTCCCTATCTTTCTCATATTCTAGCATATGCATATGTCTCCTAAGGTGTTATAAATCACTTTTCGGTCTTTCTCATACACCAAGAGTTGGTTATATCCATAAAACAATCCAACATGACATACATGTTGATCCAGTGACTTGTTGGATAAGGAACTCTATATTAGGTAAAGGAAAGTTATCCTTTATGATTGCTTTATAAGATTCTGAAGTCAACACACATCCTGATTTCATCGGTATTTTTTATGACAATACGTGGATTTGAAAGCTATTCTGAGTGTCTAATGGGATAAATTGTCTCTTCCTTCCTTCAATTCTCCAATTCAATATTTACCAGAATTTTCATTTTGGGATTCATCATCCTTATTTTTCTTGGCTGTGCTTTTATTTCTTCCTCAAAGGAATGATATGTCGGAATATATATTTTATCGTAAGATTTCAAATCATCATAGGTCCAAGAGAACACATCAATGTATTCTTTTAACAATGCAACATATTGATCAACTTCCTTAGTGGTGCAATCAACTTCCCCAAGTTGACATATTTTGGGGAACCGTCAGTTCAAATATTGACTTATCTCGTTTCTTGCACTTTTCGAATTGAAACATCTTCAAGGAGATTCTTAGCATGATCATATTTCATAAAAGAGATTCATATTGTATACAATATTTGGGGACAATATCTAGTGATCGCCTTCATCACTCATCATTTTCAACAAACATTTTTCTGGCTTTGTTCATCATTCTCAAATGCTCTAAATATTCAATGTTATCGAGAACTGACGGTTGGAAAGATCTTTCTACTTGGAAATACGTTTTTCTTTGGATATCGTCTCAGTTTGAAAATGAGCCCATGAAGGCTAATGAATCTGTCTTGTAATTCTTGTCCCTTGGAATGAAAGAAATGGTTAAGGAAATGAAAGATTCAATCAATTCGTTAACTCTTTTGAAGTATAACTTAAGTATTTCCTTTTCTTTTTTTTTTATACCTATGGGTAACCTGATTGATCACCAACTCTGAATCTCTAGTTACAATTAGATGTTCTATTTTAATTTCTTGTGCAAGGATCATCCCCTGAATCAAGGCTTCATACTCTACCTCATTATTAGTGCATGAAAAAACCATTATAATCGCATGTGGATGCATAATCTTACTTGGACTCATACTCAAATTTCCAACTCCATTCCCAGATCTTGAACAAGCTCCATCGAATGCCATCCTCCAATAGCCTTCAAACAAACATTCTTGATTCTTCATTTCTTACACTTGCTCTAGTATTTCACTATGTTCCATGTCTAGGATAGCATAGTTTCTAATCCTGGCATCTATATAATCTTCCATTAATCCATTATCCTTATTCTTGAAAGAGAAGGGTTTTATGGGTTCACAGGGGACTTTAATCATTGCTCCTTCCTTGCCTAGTAGCATCATACAACTTCCATCGTTCATTTATATCCCCCGATCATATATGTCCAATATCTTCCTAGCACAACTCCATATGTTGGAGGAAGTTCTACCACAACAATATTGAAAATTGTAATGATATGGGGGGTTATCGTAATCAAAGCATAAAATTCCTTAATTTCTCCATAAGCTGGAACCTTTCTAGAATCAATTACATATATACTTTCACCAGTTTCATAATAATTGGTTCAACTCATGCCAAATGCCTCCATGACCGCCAGTGGCATGATATTATTTTTCACGCCAGTGTCAACTAAACAATTATGTAGTGCAACATCATGATTTTCAATAGAAATGTAAAAGGGAGGAATTTTACCTCTCTTCTTGGTAGTTGATTGGCTCGGCATTTGTTTTGGATTGGTAACAACAGCTTCTACTCTTTCATATGGATCATCCAACAATTTCAAAATGTTCTCTCTTTGTTGGGGAATCTTCACCACTTCCGTAAAGGGAAGGGTTATCCTTAATTTACTCAAATCCTCTACGACATTATATGTCATTTGAGTGGAGTTTGACGTCATGTTTTGCCTTTTACTTCCAACGCTCTCCGTCACTTTCTCATTTTCTCTTTTCTCATTTGTTTTTTTCTTTTTCTTTTTCTTTTTGGTTATCTTTATCAGAAACAACTTTATTTTTTGTCTATTTACAAATCCTCTTGTCTAGGCGATGTTTTCTTGCGATTTGGGATCATTGTCTCCCTCTTAAAATATATACATGGATGTCTTGCATCCGTCCATCTGCACAGTTTCAGAGCTTTCATCAGGTGAGTAATAATTCTCTTGGTCAATTAATTTCTCGTCATACAAATCACCTAGAACAGCCGCATTAGGAGTAGGTTGTCTTGGAACCCTTCGTATTTGCGGATTATCTATGTTCTCAAACCTCACTCTATTTTCTTGGGGAGGGTTCCTTCTTTGCTATGGGATTGGAATTCTTGGATTTTCCATGTAATTATCTCCCCTTCTTAGTCTATTTATCTCGTTCTGCATTTGCTTGATATTTCTATTCCTCTGTGCAATTTCGATTATTTTCTTAGTTTCATGTGTCACCACAAGGTCAAACTTTACATCAGGTATGGTTCCCTTGAAAAATCCTCCTCCCATTGTTTGGTTTTGAGTCAGTCGAGTCTTGAATTCTTCATTATTTCTTAAACTAGAAGCTCCTTGATTATCAATATTTAATCCTCCCAGCTTCCTTTGTACTCTTCCTAGTATAATGTCAGGGTCAGCACCTATTTCAATCAAAATGTCTTCCATCTCAGTGGCTTTACTCATTGCCTCCGCCAAGGTATCCATTTGGGATGTTCTGATAGTATAGTTCACATTCGAGGGAATTGCATTCTTATTACAACCGAGGACGACTAGGTCATTTGGTATTTTATCTTTTGGAATCCCACTCAAGGTTTTATTGAACCCGAGATTAATATCTTGTATATCTCGTATCCTTTCATTCTTCCTCAAACCAATCTGGGTGAAATCGGTGAGAAGGGTATGATAAGAAATTGGAGGGGAGAACATAGTCAGGAACATAGCTTCTAGGCCATTAAATGAGTGAATTTATCTACTGGGCAATGTTGTATACCATTCATACACTCTTCCTGATAAGGTTTCCAAAAACAAACTTACCATGACATCGTCATACTCAACACGGTGAAAATCACAAACATCAAGAAATAAGTGTAGATGCCTCTTTGCATCGATTTCTCCATCTTTGGAAAATTCCTTGAGGGTTCCCTTAGGTAGGACAGGGAAATCGTGTTGCTCACCTATAAGATTTATAGGGGAATCTCTTACCCTCCTTTGATTTTCAAATCCTCGGTTTCCTTGATTTCTTGCAGCATATCTTCCACCTCCTTGCCTCTCCTCATGATGCTTGTCTCAGGGTTGTTCATTTCTTTCTGCCATGTCTAGATATATTCTAGGGATAGAATTTTCAATTCTAAGAATAAAGAGTTACTTGATTTTACTTCTGGTAATGGATCCCTTGTATTCATCCAACTTCAATCTCGACCTTGATATTGTGCTTCTCTAGCTAGCCTTTGATTTCTTAGGTCTTGTTGCTCTTCTCTCCTCTGTCTTCATAGGATTTCTCCTTCTATTCTTGAATTAAGATCTACCATTACCTTTCTAAATCTTCTTGGGTCTCGGTTGTAGTTATTACCCGATTTTATAACTGATGTAAGATGCTTCGTTGATTTTTCAATCCAATTATTAAGCGAGGTTGATCAGCCTGGGAAAACATTCATCATAGTAATTCAAAGAAACATAAATATTGCGAGAAGATACAAAGGAAAATGTTTTTTTTTAAAGAAAGGACCAGGAATCACACACTTCAGACATTTAAAGAAAATAAGCAAAATTTCCTCACATCCATCATAGTTTAAGATAAATATTTATGATCACATAAAATAAAAAAGAAGATGATCTGCATGCATAAGAGAACTTTAACAAAGTGGACACATGGGAAGCTCAAATAAAGATAATGATAGATCAACCTCAAATACTTTATATTCTGAAAACAGGGTTACAAAGCACAGTCAAGATTTTTCCCAAAGTAGTTCTCTTGAAATTTCTAAAAATATATATAGTCTATTACATATTCTTTGAAATTTTAAATGTGTTTGTCTTAAAGAATGGGATTAGGGATCTCGCGGACCATAAAGAAAATAAATACAAGAAATAAGTTTTTAGAAGGAAGACGGTGGGTGGTAGAAGAGAAACAAGACCTGGTAAGAAGAAAAAAGGAGTTATCGATCTTCAGTTAAACCTTTCTAGTGAAAGAGGTGGAATAACTAGATGAAGGACTTGATAAAGAAAAGGAAGGATGTGATCATCATAAACTTACTATGATGTTCTCTCTCTCTTTACTTGCTTGTTGATGTCATTTTATTGCTTTCATCAACAATTAGAGGAACTGTTTCAATTATTTATTGCCCTTCATTGGTCATTTTATCGATATCTTTCTTAAACCATTCTTCGATATAAGTTTTCATTGGTGCCACATTGATTTCATGTCAGATTTTGATGTCCACTAGCCAATTGCCTATGTCGTCCTCATTATATTCAAGTATGCCACTGAACTTTTCAATGGAAAACCCTTTAAAGATCTCAACTTTCTCATCAAATTGTTGCATTGTTAGGAACAATAAGTTGATAATCAACTTGGGATCTTGGACATCGTTAGTGCTTCTGGCTAAGTCTACCTCTCTGATTCTTTTGAATAGTTCCTCCCTCATTGATATGGTTTTCTTGCACGTTTGAACAATGTTATTCACATTTTTTATATTTTATTTCCAGCATGCGTTCAACTATTTAATCTGACTCGGAGAGGGAAGATCCTCCTCTCTTATCCTTAGCTCTGTCATGTTGGAAAATTTAACACCAAAGGGTACCACAGTATCAAGGTAAAAACCTTCTTCATTTTTTAGGTCGGCTTGCAAATACTCATGAAAGGCATGCACCCTCGAGCCAAAAGAAATCATGTTCTTTGAAATTTCTCAAGCTTATTTGATCAATGCCATTATTTTCTTGATATTATTCTCCACATAGCTCCTAGTTGATGTAAGTAAGCTTGAGGATCCTTTTAATTTATCAGTGGGCGTGGTGGGTCCAAAAATTACCAAAGGGTTGGCAAGGAGTAGATGGGGCATTAAGGTCTCTTCCAATTCCTTAATCCTCTCCTTTAACTTTGTATTTTCCACCTCGAGACCACCAATGGAGTCGTCCAATGCATCATCAGTTTCTCAATGGATTCTGGAAATATGGGAAGGTCTCATATTTCTTAGGTTAACCTATGAACGAGAATTCCCCTTTTTATTATTCACATCTCTTCTCAATAATTAATTTCTTAGATTCGATGTCAAAGCCAATGCTTTGAAATACAAATGACTCTTCTTCATCGAAGGTATCATTATAAATAATTTCCAATGACGGATTTTGGTGGGTCGTGACTCCTTGACAGTAAAATATAATATATAAAGAATCATATGGGAAATACTGGCAGTATTTTCTTGGCCTGTCACTCTGGTGAATAACCAAGCAATTTCCCGAAAGGGGTTTTTGAACGAGTTGACCTGCAACCTGGTAATATCTGTAGGGATGGTCATGGAATTCTCCGAGAACTTAGCCAAGAGGTCCAGGTCGTTGTCATTCTTTTTCAGGAAATCTCTGCAATCCTCCCCTTTGAAAGTTAGTGTCATCTCGTGGAGATTCAACATTTTACGGAACACTTGAGGTGAAAGAGAGGTGGGAGAATGGTCTTGAAGTTGAATAATCCACTGACTTGGTATATATTTCTAAGAACACCAGGAAACCAGTTCCTTGCAATCAAAAACCTCAGGAACACAGCCTACACAAGCAATTATGGATGTCCATATCACTTCCTTCTGAGCAGACAACGATGAATAGTAATAATACGCTCTAGACCACTTAAATTTCTAGTCCTCACATCCAAAAATGTTCAAATTATATCCACAAAATTGTTGTTGAGATGTTGTTTCCATATGTTCATTGTTGATGAGAGCGTTCTTTTAATCCAGATAATATTTGAAATGATCGCTTGAGAGAGATAATATAATCTTCCGCAAATC
>SNQJ01S0026222.1:102073-121151 GCA_010110895.2 Picea sitchensis | reverse complement strand
AGACGCGGAGGAAAAAAGGCAGGAAATCGAATAGCGTAGCCCTACAAGAGCTTAGAGCGCTACTGATAAACTCGGGTAAGATCAAGAAACTCTTCCCCAACTCCCCCCCACATGTTTAAATGAATGTTATAACATGGAATATAAGAGGCCTAAACAGCCTGAGAAAACAAAGAATCCTTAGGAATAGACTAAAGCAAGAACAACCGGATCTTTGTTTTATTCAAGAGACAAAATGCAATGCAGACAAAATGGAGGAAATCAGTAAACAACAATGGCGCAAGTACAAGATGGTGTCTATCGGAGGCCACCAAATGGCAGGAGGAATTCTCACCTTGTGGAATCCACAAGTACTGAGCCTAATAGCATCCGAAGCGACTAGGCACACCCTCACGGTTTGCATGCAAATCATTGGGAACACAGAGGTGATTCTATGCACTAATGTGTATGGGCCCTAGGTGTCAGAGGATAAGAGAGGAATGATACGAGACTTAGAAGACCTTAAAACCTAATCCAACAACCTCCAATGGATCCTGGTAGGGGACTTCAACATCATCACGTCACTTGCGGAGAAAAAAGGAGGTACAAGAAGATTGGATAGGGATGTGGAAGAATTCTCAAAGTTCATTGACACAATGGAGATGGTAGACCTCAAAACTAATAATGGCCAATTCACCTGGAACAATAAATGGATGAACCAGTATCAGGTAGCAACAAGACTCAATAGATTTCTAGTATCAGAGTCAATCATTATGCAGGAGCTAACCTTAGATTGCAACATCCTCCCCTGGGGGGGATCTGATCATTGGCCAGTGCAACTAGAAGCAGGCTTCCAAACCACACCAAAGAATAGACCCTTCAGCTTTGAGAAATTCTGGATTGAACACCCGACTTTCAAGGAAAGGATCAAACAATGGTGGTGGGAGGAGAAACCAGAGCAAGGGACAAGGATGTTCAAACTCTATAAGAAACTAAAGTATATTAAATATAGGCCCAAGGAGTGGAACAAGGACACTTTTTGGAACATAAACCAAGAGAAAAACAACATAGAGGAAAAAATGAAAAAAACTCCAGGAAACCTGCATTTCAGAGGGCTATACAGAGGAACGGAAAAACGAAGAGATCCAAATGACCCAGGAATGGGAAGCTCGATGCCAGCAAGAAGAAACACCTTGGCGACAAAAGTCTCGTATCAAATGGCTAAAGGAAGGAGAACGAAACACCAAGTTTTTTCATAGAACAACCATGGCCAGGAGAACCCGTAAAGGATAATCCAACATATCCCTCGCCTAGTCACCAAAGAGAAAACTAACAACCTAAACAAATCCATTGTGGAGGAGGAAATTGACCAAGTACTCCAGGAAATGCCCAACGGGAAATCCCCAGGTTGAGATGGCTTCACAATGGATTTTTTCAAAGCCTGTTGGGATATTGTCAAACATGATGTTTATAGGGTAGTTGAAGACTCTAGAAGGTCAACCTCCATTCTAAAAGCGCTAAATGCTACAATGATTACACTAATCCCCAAAGAAAATGAAGCCAAAACCCTGGATTGGTATAGACCTATAGCACTATGCAATGTGGTCTATAAGATAATCTCCAAAGTTATAACAAATAGATTGAAACCCCTCCTACCACACTCGTCTCATAAGAACATGTAGGCTTCATGGAAGGAAGACAAATAATGGACAATATTATCCATGCCCATGAGCTGATCCACACCCCGAAGCTTGAGAAGAGAGGGGGGATGATAATACAACTGGACCTAGCAAAATCTTATGACAAAATTAGTAGGCACTATATGGTCAAGACCTTGGAAGCCTTTGGTTTCACCCAACACTGGATCATCTGGATAGTCAGCCTAGTTTCCACAACAAGCTACTCACTGCTAATAAATGGAGCCCCTGCCAAACCTTTCTGGCCCATGAGAGGCATCAAACAAGGAGACCCGTTGTCCCCATTCCTTTTCATTTTGATGATGGAAGGTATCAGTCGTAGCATTAAAAGCGCAACTGCAACAGGTGAAATAACAGGTATCAAACCTTTCGAAAAAAACCCTACTTCCATGCACCAACAATTTGTGGATGACACCTTACTTCATGGCATACCCATGGTCAAGGAAGAAAAAGCCTACAAATGAGTCCTAGAAGAGGTCGGCGAAGCCTTAGGTGCAGAGATCAATCATTCCAAATTTATGATCTTCTTCTTCAATACCAACCCCGCAATCCAAAGGAATCTAGCCAACATTCTGGGCTTTGAACGCAAAGCACTTCCAACTAAGTACTTGGGCATAACCCTGACAGACAAAGCTTACAAAATGTCCACTTGGGAACGAATAATCAACAAATTACAGGAGCAGGTAAAAAACTGGACCTACAGATCCCTCAACCTAGCCAGAAGACTTATTCTGACCAAGTTTGTTTTGCAAGCAATTCCAACCTTTATGATGTCCATTTTCCCAACCCCCAAGGGGATACTAAAAAAAATAAGAACCATCCAAAGGGATTTCCTGTGGCGAGGAGAGGAAATAAGGAAAAAATAGGCCTTGGTGGCTTGGGAGAAGGTCTGTAAACCAAAAAGAAAAGGAGGTTTGGGGCTACAAGACTTGCAAGTGACCAATGATGCCTACGGGGTGAAACTCTGGTGGCGCTAGGTCAAAGAAACTACTACACCATGGGAAAACCTGTGAAAGGCAAAGTATGCCCGAGACATAAGCGACTAGGACAGAATTCGCTTCAGAGGCACCAGGGAAGGTTCAACCATCTAGAACCTAGCTTGGCACAACAAAGCCTAGATTCAAACATACAGCTTTTGGGAAGTAAGGAATGGCATAACAACTAGATTCTGGGAGGACGCCTGGCAAGAGGAACCCAGAATGGAGAAACCAGACAGGGAGGCACTCCAACAGGATTTGATCGCGCAAGGTAAAACTAGAGTCTACCATTACTGGAAACAAGAAACAGATCGCAACAAATGGAGATCTGGAACACTCTCACCCCACAGAATAGAGCCCAAACCGCAACAACAGTAAAAGAGGTGGAGGAGGAATTGGGGAGACGAAAAATTACAGTCACAGAAGAAAATGATTAGTTGAGATGGGGAAAAAAAGACGACAGGGAATTCAATCTAAAAGAATTTCGACACTATATCGCGGACCAGGACCAAGAAAACCCAACGCAATAATGGGATAAGCTTTGGAACGACCCCCATTGGCCAAAAATAAAAATCTTCCAATGGTTAATACTCCACAACCGAATTCTAACTTGGGAAAACCTAAGGAAAAGAGGATTCATAGGTCCTTCCAGATGTCACCTCTGCCAAGCCAAGGAAGAAACAGCGAACCATCTCCTTGAAGAATGCACCTACACAGCAGAAATCTGGGACTGGGTGGCAGGTATCTTCCGACAGTCAATTAGGATCCAAGGTAACATCTCCACAGCTATCAATATTTGGAAAGAAAACTACAGTGAAAATGAAGAGGTGGACCTCTTTTGGAACCTCGTTCCTAGAATTGTCATATGGGCAATATGGAAGGAAAGGTACTGACGCATCTTCAGGAACCAAAGCTAGCTGGAAGGGAAGATTAAGGAAACAATAATCTCCATGACAAAAGAAACGGTATAGAGCCGCAACTTCCAGATAGGAAGAGTGCAACTCACAGACTAGGACTCCCGAATTCTAGAAGCCTTCCACCTAAAAGATGGACACAACCCTAATCAGGTAAGATGACCACCGCAACTCCAAGTAGGTGAGTGCAACTAGAAACCACCACCAGTAGGCTCCCTCAAGATGAATTTCGACGGGGCGTCGAAAGGTAACCCAAGATGAACATGAATGGGAGGAGTAATCAGGGACAGTAAAGGTAATATCATCTGGCTGTATGCTGGGAGCCTGGGAAACTCAACCAACAATGCCACGGAATTCGGAGCCCTGGAGACCGGCCTCGAGATTCTAAACTGGGAAGGGACGACAAACGTCATAGTGGAAGGAGACTCCACACTGGTTATCAGCACAGTAAGGAGGCTCCAAAACAGTACCAGAGTGGGCAAAATTCAGAGGCATTGGCGCTTGGCACAGTCCCTACAAAAAATTTAGAAGCACTTGCAGACGGGGAGCAAAGTGGAGTTGTGCTGGATCCGGATGTCAGCAAATGGACTAGCAGACATAATTTCTAATGAGGGGGTCAACAAGCAAGGAACAAAACTGGACACTATCTGGAGTAACATCCTGAATGGTCAGTTCCGAACAGACTGCATCCAACTAGCAGCAAAAGAATGTGACGACAAAAGTACGGACGACCAAATCGAGGATGGAGGCGCATAAATAAATGAAGGACACATAGGATCCAGGCAGAATCCGATAGCCCACCACCCAAACACAAGTTACAATGTAGATCCAGGTCATACAACAAGAGGAGGTACGATACCACGACCCTGTCAATAGGAAGAAGTATAGGGGTTGTCCGTGGGAAAGCAAAAGAGTTAATCAACAAGTGGCAAAGGACGAAGGACAAAAGGGTTTCCAATGGTCGAGTATGGGTACACCTCACCCAAGTACAGATACAGGGAGTGGTAATGATTGTTGTACAATGTGCAGGGCAAGGGATTGGTGCAGAGATGATGATAGGGCTCCCAAGAGCACACACTTTGAAACAGTGAAAAAGTACCAGAAGGTACACCTTTACGAGTGGCCCATGATTGTTGGGACGAGCCCGAAACCGTGGAAATCCCATAAAAGAAGAAACACTAGGAATAGCCACAGACTGGAGAGAAGCAATTACAGAGCCCATCTTACATACCAGGAAGGGGCGAATAGGAACAAGAGAAGAACCCAATACAAAAACCACCACAAGCAAGCCGAGATGGTAATAATGAAGAAAACCCATAGTAAGAGAGGCCCCCATGGAAAAGAACCTCCGACAAGCGCTCAAAGGATTACAAGGATGGATCAAGCGGCTAGAGAAGCCAAGGGTACCTTTCTCACGTAGGTCGATCCAAAGGGAAAAGCGATCATCAATAGGTGGGAGAGGGAAATCAACACCACACGCAAGGGAAAATCCTGGACATAACTAATTCAAGAAGCAGACGGGATAAGGGACCCAGGGGCTACGCAGCTCAAAACAACCCTCTACCACAAAATGGTGGAGGAGGCCTAGTGAACAAAAATGTTGATAGGCAAGACGAACGCTGACTGGAAAGAGACCAGCAAGGAGGCTATCAGGGACCACAAGAAGATGCTCACAAAAATTTTGAGTCGCCTCAACAACCTGGAGGCCAGTGCAAAAAGACTAGCTAAGGACTAGAGGAGCCAAAAGGAAAAAATGGAACGAATGGCAGGCCAATTCCACCTCTACTTACGCTATGTCCACCACATGGAAATCACTCCAGCAGATCGGAGCGAAACACTAGATTGTATAAGGAAGATGCACACGGTGGAGCTGAGGAAGGAGAATGAGGCAAGAAAGGATGGCGATGCAAGACATCCCATCGTCCTAGACTAGCGCAGGTTCAACCCCAGGTCAAGTGGTTTTCAGTATAGGAGCTACCCCTGTTTTTTTTTTTGGTTATGTTTTATGTATATGTTATGGTTTAGTCTGTCAAACTGGTTTCCGAAGGAGTGGGTTGGTTTCCCATGGTGGCAGCCCAACCCTCCCCCTACTATCTCAGACAACACAACTCCGAGATCCCTGATCTGGTTTCCTTTTTGGCAGATCAAGGGATTCCCCTTGTCTTTTTTATATCATAACTTATTTCAGTAATATAGGATTTCACACTCACTTACAAAAAAAAGAAGAAGATAGGAATAACCATAAAAATAATAAAATGTAAAATCTGGATGCGAGTGTCGATGCTCAGGAAGAAGCACATGATCAAAGTGGGAGAAAGCTGTCAGGTGGCTTACACTTGGCAACCCCTTAAACCATCCTTCATGCGCATTAAATCCTCCATTCCTTGTGAGGTCCTTAACATTTATGCCATGGATTATCACCTGGTTCAACGAACATCACATGGTACAAAGACAATAATACCCAAATCTGCAATCTCAAGTTCAGATCCGGCGGGGCTCATGAAATATCCCTGGCTTGGTCGACCTAAAAAAAACTATGGTGTTACTCTGTGGGACTTTCTTGGCTCGGTCTCTAAGACGAGGTGCATCTCCCTCCTTACGAGAAACAACGCTCTGTTTAAATTTGTTTACTGTGGTCATTGGTCCAACAGAATGTCAAGATGCTTTAGAGCCACCCCTTGCAGAGGAAGAAGAGGCAAGGGTCACGCAGGGAGAACATAATTTACCAGTTCTACTATGGGAGGATACAATGACGACATTCCAGGAAGCTTGCACCAAATGCTTGACAACTGGGAAGTCGAGGTGGTGGCCCGACACATGAAACGTTATCAGATAAATAAACAAAGAGCTCATTACTGGACGGTGAAAAACTGGTTAGCTAAGACTCTCCTGCGCAGCCCAGACATCCAGTTGGAAGAGGGCACCTCTCAACCATCCTCACCAGACCAAGGTCAAGCCTCTCACAAGCCTCCTTCAAAGGCTCCAGTCCCTGCAGCTCAGTAGGGAAAGGAATTGACCTCGGCCTTGGAGAAACCTCAAGAGGACACTGGTGCGACGACCACGAGAGAGGGGAAAATGAAGCACACATGCAACATAGACGCAATGAAGCAACCCCCTCCACGTAAGGATTTCAAATTTCCACCCAAGAACAATGGGGAGAGCTCATTGAGTGAAGACGCCTACCACTGCTCAGTAATGGAAGATTGTCATGAAGAAAATGCCACTAGTTCTCTACAGTTTTAGTTTTAGGACCTTATTATTTCTAGCACTTTCAACCATTTCCAGTTGCATAATAATCTAGGCACAAATAGTATGACAGTTGTCAACACAAGTGTTTTATATGTAAACTTTGTGAATAAAGCTTCTTTCGCATGGTTTCCCTCTTCATGCCAGGCTCATCTTTCTATGGGATGCTATAACTTTGAGAGTCATAAATGGGGTATTCCCACTTCTAGCCACCATGATATACCCATGAAAGTTTGCATGTGAAATTTTCATATATTAATAGAAGTTTTGAGTAGAAGAATATTAATTTTTTTTTAATGTAAAAATAGATGTGATATACCCATGAAAGCTTGCATGTGAAATTTTCGTATATTAATAGAAGTTTTGAGTAAAAGAATATTACTTTTTTTTTTAATGTAAAATTAGATGCAATTCCAAGAATAAATTAGGAACAACAATAAAAATACATTAGGAATAACCATACAAATAATAAAATGTAAAATAGATGAAGAATAAAGGGGGTTTAAATTTTTTAAAAGGGAGTTATAAGAAAGTATAATATAAATAGGGAAAAATAATTTAATAAAAGGGTAAAGAGATTCTGATGGGATGATAAAATTCTATTAAAACCTTGAAAAACAGGAGAAAAGAAAATAACGATGTAAAAGAAGAAATAGTTGAATAAAAAATTAATAAATGAATAAAAATTATAAGATTAAAAAGGAGAAGGTATAATTAAAGATAAAATATAAAAGATGGATTAAGATGAATAAAAAATTATGGAAAATTGGGTGAAAGATATTCAAAAAGATTAAAAACTTAAAAAGTAATTGGATGGGATATAAATTCAAGATTAAAAACTTAAAAAGTAATTGGATGGGATATAAATTCAAAAGGGGTAAAGTTAATGGTGAAGATAATGGATGATGGATTTCTATGAATGATTAAGTTTGTAACTATTTTTTCACAAAATTGTTGGTTGTGAATTTCGAGGACTTTTTTAATTATTCATGAGGAGTAAATGGGAGATTGGATTAAGATTTTGGTTTGATTAAAGAAGATAAGGTGTTTCATGTTACAAAATGTTTAATGATAGTAGATTTAGTGAGATGATTATGGAAAGTATTCGTGATATGCTCTTTGATACATGATTGGATAAATTTGTTTTTTTATCGATATAAGATTTTCTACATGAGTAAGGAATTTGGTAAACACCTTGAGAAAGTAGAGGGTTTGATTTACCTTTGATGCTAAATAATTCCTTTAGGGTTTTATGAGATTTGAAAAGAGTTTTGAATTTTTTTTTAGCCAAGATCTTATAACTATGGTCGTTGAATCCATAAATGTAAGGAAGTGAAATTTGGCCTCATGGAGGAGAGGTGGGGAGGCAAGTCTTGGATTTTGGATGGATAACACAACACAAAGTTTTATTATTTGGGAAATAGAGTAGCCATTGGCTTAGAAGGGATTAGTGAAGATGGACTTTCTTTTATTCGGTGTAAGTGTTGGAAATTTGAATAGATTTGGTTATAAGAGTCTTAAGGATAGTTGATTTTTGAGTTAGACGATACAAATTAATAGTGATACATATAACATTTTAATATAAAGTGTGTTTCATTTTCTAATTGCTTAATATATTAGGAATATTTTAGGAATAACTTAATGTCAAATCTTACCACTTAACGTGTTAACATTTGTTCTTATTTTAGTAATATAAACTTTCTTCATTAAGTTAATTACAATAAAAATTGATCTTTTCATTTGAAGTTAATGATTTTTTTATAACATTAATTTTATCTTAATCCTCATCTTTACAATACATTATATTTTTTTTGATAACTTTATTTTATTTTTAATTTCTCTATTATATTATAAATTTTCAAGTTTATAATTTTAACAACCACCTTACCTTCTTCTGTGTTCTCCAATGGTTAAGTAAAAATTTGCGTTCATGATTTGGTAAAAAAATATTATTTATTAATTATTATATAATAAAATATTAATTATTATTGATAATTTTATTTTGATAATAATGATTAATATTTACTAAAAACAAGATAATATTACTTTATCAAACTTTTAAAAAGATAAAAAATTATTTAATTTATTTTTATATTCTAAAAACTTAAAAAAAAACATTCCTATATCATTATAATTTTTATTAATTAAAATATTAAGAAAATAAATATTTTAAAATTAAATAATAATATAAAAATCACATTTTAAAATCACAAAACTATCCTAAATTATCCATAATAACTGAAACTCAATTATTTATAATATTAAAATAAATATATTTAAAATACCTAAACATTAAAAATCAACTTCTAGAAGATAATTTGCAACATGTGAAAGGATAAGTACGAGAATATTGTTTTGCATTGTAAAATATTTAATGCCAAACTTTACACGACAACAATCTCATTTAAAGCGGAAGAATTTTGTATTTATATTCATATGAAGACGGCGAGAAACATCATGTTTATTGGGGCCCACCAAGATAAAAGTCTTGTCGGTGTTTATTTTAGGGATATAAAATTTCAAAATTATAACTGTAGCTTAAATTTTTTTTATTATTACTATTTAAATAATATATTTAAACTTAAAACTATAAGATATTTTAATTGTTAGAATGATGAATTCTAACGTTAAATTATATATATATTTTATAATTCCATGGAATTTAAATATATTTATCACATATAATTGCTACCTACCCGGAAACTGTATGATATAGACTCGTCATTAAAAAGCGGTAAGCACTTACACACTTTAAATTTTATTGAACGCATGTTAGGAAATATAGTGAATGGACCCACCATTACTAATTTTAGATTTTTTATAAATAATTTTTAATTTTAAATTAAAGTGGGGTAGAATTTTTTTGAAAGGTATCATTATGGGGAATTTTAGTAGATGTACTAAAAGTCATTATTATAAATTTTAATTATTTAATTATTATGGATTTTTAATTATTTAATTATTATGGATTTTTATGTAGATTATTTTAGATAATTAAGTTTTGTTCGTACATGATGATAATTTTATGTTGAAAATTTGAGATGGTATCATGATGTCAAATTCACAAAATTGAAAAAAATAGTTTTAATATTTTTACAAATATTATTTATATTAATTTAAAATGATCATTTCAATATATAAATCATAAACCATGTTATACATAATATTATAAATTATAAAATATTTCATATTATCAAAATTAATTACAAATTATTTACAAAATTTAAATTTAAATTTCAGAAATTATTACCAATTTAATTTTCTTATAACTTGTAAACTAAATCACATAGACGGAGAGCATTTTAATTATTATTTTGAAATACAAAATTGAAACACAATAAACATCAAATTCAAAATTTCTTTATCACTAAAAGTAAGCATACTCTCAAAGTTATCTAGTAGGCCATTATGTGGAATGAGCATCAATTCTAAATCATGTCTTCATTTTGTAAGCTTTTTGTGGGCTCGAGGTGTAAAGTAAGGAAGAAAAGGAAAGTATTGATAGAAAATAGAATCTCGAATATATATATAGAGATAAGGTACAAAGGAATGGGTTATTTTTATTTCATAATTGTTGTTATGTATGTGGGATTTAAAATATATATATATTTAGTTGAAATCAAAATTTAAAGAATTAAAAAAGAATATTAATTTAATAAATGATAATGTTATTAGAAAACATAAAAATAAGTTTTATAATTATTTAAATGATAATGTTATTAGAAAACATAAAAATAAATTTTATAATTATTTAAATGATAATGTTATTAGAAAACATAAAAATAAGTTTTATAATTATTTAATTTTAAGTTAGCAAATTGTATGAGTAAAACATTTCTCTAAAATATCTACGGTTTTATTATGATTCGAGAGGTTTTGTTAACCATTTATATGTTTTCACTCAAAACAATTTAAATGACTTACATTTCGTTTGATGTATACAACTTGAGTGGGTCTAATAGTTAAGAACATGTGTTTCCTCTTATGAGGTCACAAGTTCAAATCCAAAGGGGGGTAGGGTATGTATACCTTTGTAGACTTTACTAGTCAAATCGTTGGGTAGAGGGGGTCCCTTGTCCCACAATCAAGGGGGTCTCATACACCAGTTTGGTGTCTGGCTTGGTCGTGACCTTAAAAATGGATTATTATTATTATAATCATTTTCCTCAATGTACAATTTGAGTGGGCCTAATGGTTAAGAACATGTGTTTCTTTCTAAGAGGTCATAAGTTCAAATCCATAGGAGGGCAGGGAATGTACACCTCTATAAACTTTAGCAGTCAAATCGTTGCACTGAGGGGGTCCCTTGTCCCACAGACAAGAGGGTCTCATACATCAGTTTTGTGTTTGGCTTGGTCGTAACCTTAAAATTAAATTATTATTAATATACATATAGGGCCAATCCTCTCTTTAATGCACACGTATAACAAGATAAATTAAAGAGCCTACACTATTGACATATGTAGAGATGGTTGCAAAAGTCTTTCTAGTAACTAGGATCACTATAAACAACATTTTAAGTAACTAGATTATGATGATGAAAACTTGTAAGTAATTGGTTGTACCATGGTGATAACTATATTAATGTGGAATGAAGTTTTGAATAAGGAACACTTCACTTTGATTTGAGTAAGGATGTAATTAGAAGACATTACAATATACCTATATTAATGTGGAATGAAGTTTTGAATAAGGAACACTTCACTTTGATTTGAGTAAGGATGTAATTAGAAGACATTACAAAAGCAAAAAACATAAGAAATAGGATCCACAAAGCACACATACACCCTCTAAGCGATGTTAGTACCATAGTGATGGAGGAAACTATTCCACCAATTCTAGGATTTGCATCACAAAACCAATTACTTGGATAACAAAGCTTTTGGTATGTGTTGTATTTCATAAAACACCCATGGTGGGAAAGTGAGTTTTTAATAAGTAAGAGTTGTGAACTTAAAAAAACTTAAAAAAATAAGAGGAACTTTTCTCTTTACATATGGTAAACCTAGTAATAGACTTGACCCACCTTCATACACACAAGTGAAGAATAATGTATGTAGGTACCATGCTAGCACCATACAATAATCTATCCAAATGCTACATCAACAATATTCAATATAATTAATAGCCACTTCTGACAAACCCCACACAAGGAGTGTGCCTTCTAGGATTTGAAGAAAAAGTTGGAAGACATGGTGGTGGGCTTTGATCCACTTATGCGTGCATGGGTCATGAGATTTAAAATAATCCTTTTGTGTGAACCAACATGTTTCACCACTACCTTAAGGTGGCCTTATAAGGTTTAAAATAATTCCTTTAAGCGTAACGACGTGTTTGACCACTACTTCAAGGTGACCTTATGAGATTTAAAATAATCTCTTTGGGTGCAATGACAAGTTTGATCACTACCTCAACGTGACCCCATGACTCTAGGTAAAACCATCACATGTATTGAATGCCATGGGTATTGAACCTTGTCTAATGGTGAAAATAAGAAGTTGGAGGACATGAGGGTGGACTTTGATCCACTTATGTGTGTATGGGTCATGACATCATTAATATAATCCTATTGGATTTAATACACATTTGACCACTACCTTAAGGCGACCCATGGCTCTAGGAAAAGCCCTTACAATGATTCAACCTTTCCCAAAAGTGCAATACACTTTGCTCCTCAGCATCTGATCCAACTCATTTAAGTGCAAATCAAACATACTTTTCATCCAATTCCATACCTTATTTCATATTAACCAATATATACAGAATTGTTATTGCACTAAAATTAATGAGATACATCTAGAATGCATGCACATGTGCCATATCTGTAACATTAATAAACTAAATCTTTTAAAATAATTATAATACCTATAAAATATATTGAAAATAATAAAAAATTACAAATTCAATAAACAATAATAATAAAATAAACGGACCCAAATCCATCTTCTTCATATATATATATATATAACTCAATTTTTTTTATAATACTAACATTATCAACTATTTTGTTTACATGTCTTATCACTCTCTTTGAATTCTAATTATTATCGATACTCTACTTAATATTATTTCTGCTATTCACTCTCTTAAAATTTGAAAACCACCTCTCCAATGTTAATTTTAATAAAAATATTTAATCATTTTATTTATATTTTGGAAAAAGACTAATTTTTTAATCTATATTTAGTGGCCTAAATACCCAATCATGAAAGTTAAACGGGCAGTGAAATCGAACACTGCGCTCGAGGCGATTAAATTGAGGATTACCGAGTCAAAAAAACCAAATTATATGATTTGGTCAATCAAAACATTTTTCTTATAATTTGACACCTAGAGATAACTTAATCCAATCAACTACCTGCACGTGTCATTACTTTCCCACTATATAAACAAAAACTCGGGAGAACTTTTTACTTTGTTCTTCTCCTCCTGCACGCTTGCCACCTGAGTTCGTCCACAGGATTCGAATTTTGTCAAAGAAGGATGATAGTGGAGATGGCACCTAGGGTTTGATTTAGCTTCTTTCATTGGCCACGGCAAACCTTTTACAGGCCACGGCAATTGCCAATTCCTGATAACCGGCGCTGTTTTCCTGTATATAGAACTGTAATTTTCCTTCAAGAGCTTCAATGCAGCTGCTATGGGATACATTTTTCTCTCTCTTTTCTCCTCCACTGGCACTGAAAGAGTTCTTAAACGTCCTTACTCGTTTTTCAGGCATGCAGAGGCGCTTTGTTGGCCTGAATCTGCATCGTTCGCTAGACAATTCTTTGCTTACAACATGGAGTCTCTTCGTGGTATGTAACTATGTTTTAATATTTAATTTTACCTGCAAATTTCGTTGATTTATATGGAAAATTATCTTCAATTCTCCACAACAACAAAAAATAAAGAGTTTTCAATTGATCAATTCCCCACGGGGTAAATGATAGACCGTGAATGGGGACTCCTGCAGAGTCCATTGTCACTTTTGGGTACTCAGTAATTTGAAGGAGAAATGGGTGTTGATAATTTGTCAAATGACTTGCTTTTGCGTTGTTTTGTTCCAAGGATTCTAAATTTCTATGGACTAGCACTGATCTATCTAAATCCGTGTCTGATATGTGCCTTGAGGTTGCAAGGCTCCAGGATGCATATGTTGAGTTCATACAAATGGCTGCCATATTGGATATTGGAACTCAAGATATGCATCCCCAAGCTTTGCTCCATCAATGTGCATGCCAGACCCTGGGTCTATGCTAGTGTCCACATTCAATGCATCCATGCACTTTCTAGATTCAATGCACTGTTATATGATACACACACATGAAGAGTTGATAGGATCATTCCCATCCTTACACACTGTAGAATGCAACTCGCTTTTCTCAGTGCAATGGAACAATAATGTACAAAGCATATTAAAAAAAAGACAAGGGTAAGTTGCTCGAGTAGGCCACCGTCACTAGGAAAAATTAATGGCACATTAAGCCTTCCTTCTAAACTAGATCTTCGATAACTATTTGCATCATACAAAATCCACCTAGGGTCACTGAACAATTATTAGCAGTGTCCAAAATTTAAGGCCCCGAAGGGCAAACCGGATCAAATAACTATTGTTATCCAATAACCAAGGCAATAAGAGAAAATACCTCGCCAGCTAAAGCACTCGACGCTGCCATGGCAACAAAAGGTGGAAGCTCATCATCAGTATCCCTCTAGGGCCAGCCAAGATGATTAGGTGGTTTTCATGGAGTTGGAAGGTCCCAATGTGCATTTGGATCTTGCTATGGCTGATTTCCTTCCAATATGGCCAAATGAATTCATGGGATCTTGTCATGTTTTTGCAAAGAAAAAATCGTAATTCAAGTGTGAATGAAAATTGCATTTTGCAGGTATCATCTGACACGAAAGTTACAGACCAAGACCTGATAGAACCAAAATCATCAAAAAGCATACATAACAGCTCATTGGCTTAACAGCCTGGGATACCTCATGACAGTCTAGGATTTTTAAACATCTCCATATATTCAAAATATACAAGCCAAATATACATCTCAAAATGTAGTAATGTTCATAGAACAAAAAAGCAGAACTGAAACCTGCCTTAAAGTAAAATAACAGCAGAGTCGCAACTATCATGCCAAAGCCCTCATACTGTAGAAACAGTCAAAGATGACACGCCATCTTGAACTTCTTCCCGGGACAATGAACCAGCAGCAAGATGAGAACCTTCTTTAGATAGCCTGACGACCACCTGGTTCAATTTCCTGTACACATGGGAGAGAGATGTGATCGAAAGATCCAGCCAATTCCAGAAGAAGATCGCCAACAGGCCTGAGATGAATATTATGCAAAATGCCAGATCCATTCATCCAGTTAATTACTACAGAGGAGTCTCCATAAACCTGCAGACTCCACATTTTGTTCCAAAGCCCTTTTTAATAGCAGTCTCAGAGCCTGAAGCTTGGTATAATTGTTTGAACCCGGGCCTTAACCTGCTTTAAACTTGAATAAATGGGATTCGGAAAGAAATAGAATTCCCCCACACTGCTAAAATCTGACTGACTTTGCCATGCACCATCAAAAAAACCTCAGGGAGGGGACTTATTAATATGGAGATCACCTACCTGATTGACAGACTTCTGACAGGAAATCACTCTGATCTTAGGAACCATAGCACTAATCCTAGCAATGACTTGAAAAGGAGGAATAAATTTCCCTTAAAAAATAGCAAAGTTCCTCGCCAGCCAAATGCCCCAACATTTTGAATACCTGTAATCATCTCTGCTTCCTTCCATAACTGTTGAGTAAAGGGACATTGGATTAACAGCTGAAGAATGTCTTCACCAACAGACCTGCACAACATACATATATGCGGACCCTGTCTACCTCTCTTCTGCAAAGCCTCCCAAGTCAAGACTTTATTCTTCAATGCCAACCACATGAAAACTTGAGTCTTTTTTGGGGCTCTCAATTTCCAGAGCAGCTTCCACCACCATACAGGCCCTTGAGGATCTAGGATGAAGCTGGTCATGTAGCCCAAACATCCCGAATATTCACCCCAGATTTTTATAAGCCCAAGCTAAGGTGTCCTGTTGCTCCCTTTAGTGCACATGGCCCCTTTTGGGTCTGTCAGTATAGGCCCTCCACACATCTGCCTGATCCCCTTCAAACTCCAGGACTTGGGACTGCTTCCATCCTTGAAAATTGAGACCGGATGTCAGTAGAAGTTAAACCTTTCACATAATAAAGAGTATAAAACCCCCTATCCTGTAAGCTATTGATCATATAATCAGGCAATTCCAGATTTCCTCCACAGCCCAATATGGTATCAACACCGAATTTGACCTGCTCCCCATTGCCAACTTTCCTAGCCAAATGCTGACCTATAACAGGAGAGGCCAAGACAAGATCCTTCCATTAATTAGAAACATTTTTTGTCTTTTCCTCGGATTCCTAATCCAGTCAATGAGAGATCTTGGCTTTATATATTTCTGATCTATAATCTGCTCCCACAGACTTTCTCCTATAAAGACCCTCCACAAACTTTTGGCCGCTAGACAAGTACCAGAGAGATGGATATTTTTCAGGCCCCAGCCCCCCCTCCTCTTGGTTTGGCTATTTGCTGCCATTTGACTAAAGGAATTTTCTCCTCCTTGCACCCAGACCAGAGAAATCTAAAACACAGCTTCCTAATTCTTTCTAAAACTCCTTTTGGAATATGCGCGAAAGAGTGCCAGAACACAGGAATTGCCTCTAAAACAGACTTTATTAGAGTTAAGCTCCCTCCGATGGAAAGCCACTTATTGCACCAATGATTAATGGAGGCATCGATTTTCCCCAGCAACCATCCCCAATCACTTTTCTGATAACCATTTGGCTTCAGTAAGAATCCTAAATACTTAAACCCATCCCGGAAATCTAATGCTCTGAAAGGAAATATGCTAATCAGTCCTTGCTCCTCTTCAACATCCAGCCTGTTAAAACAATTGGAAGATTTCTGAATATTTAACTCCATGCCTGTAGCTGTACAATACAGGTCCAAGATCTCTTGCATCTTCCTGGCCTCTCTCAGACTCCCATTTGTAAACAGTAAAACATCATCAAAAAAAATTAGATGAGATAGAAATAAGGACCCTTCAATTTTTACACCTGAGATGGCCCTAACCTTTTTGCTTCTCTGATAGATCTACTCAAACCTCTAGAAAAAAGAGTAGAGGAGATAAGGAGCGCCCGTGTCTCAGACCTCTGGATGGTCTAAAGAAATTGGAGGCAGAACCATTTATTAGAACTGCAAAGGAGACAGACGGAATGCATCCCATGATCCATTTTACCACTGGAAGACTGATTCCAACATACAGGATCATCAGTCTAAGATAAAGCCAATTGGTTCTGTCATAAGCCTTGGACAGATCTAACTTCAGAACCATAGCTGTATGATTCTTTGATTTAATCACAGGCAGAGTCGGGAAGATCCTCTTGGCTCTTTGCGAAGATCCTCTTGGGTCGACCCTATGGCTTAAAAAATCTGCCTGCCAGCAAGAAAACCAAATTGCTCCTGGAAAATGACTTCTGAGTTTTTTTTTAACCCTTAGCCAAGATCTTAGCCTTGATTTTATAAACATAATTACACAATGAAATTGGCCTAAATTCATCGAAACAAGAAGGCTTCTCCTTTTTAGGGATTAAGGCTAAAAATGTAGAATTAATTTATTAAATGCTCCCAACACCTTCCCACTAATCCTGACCTCACAAGGGATCTTGTCATTGCTGGGCAAGTGTTGAGGCTTATCATGATGACCATGTGGACAGTGAAACCTTTTTCTATACGTATTTATGAATTTTTTTGATCTGTTTGTCTTTTGAAGTTCATTTTTGTGGCATTTTTTCCATGTCATTATAGACATATCTAATTTAGCGTTCATTCCCAATTTGTGGAGCTCTAATAACATATCTTACGAATGCAACTTTGATTGCAACCCCTGCTATATCACCATGTTAAGAGGTCCTTGAAGATTATTTGTCATATGATTTACTATTGGAAATTCACTACTCCTTTTGTATGCCATGTCGCAGAAGGAAATTTCTTTCAAAAAGAGGCATATAAACTCATCTGTCGATACTGTTGAAGGAATGATTAGTCAAAGATTTGTTTTTCTCAGAATGGGATTGATCTTCTCCCTTTAATATTTGTTATGATGCACGTGCCTTCATATTGGGGTGGGTTTTTGTTAGCAGGGATATATTGAAGGATTATGCAATCTGCTATGTTATTAAAGCATTGCAAGTACCTAGATGAACATCATTAGTATAGAGAAAAAATGAGCTGGAGTCATTTCAATATCTTTTGCTAAACTAGATTTTAAATCTATGTTTGGGCATTGTAAGGAAAACAGAAAAAGAAAAAAGAAAAAAGAAAAAAGAAAAAAGAAAAAAGAAGAAAATAAGAGTACAAAGGTTTTTTTTTTTCGAAAAATGTCTTATATTTACAAAAATATGAACAAAAGATGTAAGGGCAGATCATAACCTCTTCCTCAGAGCAACTANACCTAGATGAACATCATTAGTATAGAGAAAAAATGAGCTGGAGTCATTTCAATATCTTTTGCTAAACTAGATTTTAAATCTATGTTTGGGCATTGTAAGGAAAACAGAAAAAGAAAAAAGAAAAAAGAAAAAAGAAAAAAGAAGAAAATAAGAGTACAAAGGTTTTTTTTTTTCGAAAAATGTCTTATATTTACAAAAATATGAACAAAAGATGTAAGGGCAGATCATAACCTCTTCCTCAGAGCAACTAGTGCTGAAATAAAATCAGAATACACCGCTGGATCCTAAGATCGGGCATCTTTTATCAAAAGAGCTCTTTTAGGCAGGTGCTGTTGGTGAACCTCATCCTGCCATAGAGAACAAAAGGAAGGTAGAGAACTCATTTCATGAGCAAAAACAACCTTGTACCTAATTTTCCAAAGAATAAATAAGGCAGAAACCCTCAGGCAGTGCCAAATCACTGCAGACACAGGAGAAACCTCTTAGTGGCAATCACCAAATAATGCAGGCCTCCAACTAATCCTATCTTGAAGCAACCTTGAGCATTCATCCTCAAGAAATTTCCAACACTGCTCGACACACCGATGCTCCCAAAAGATGTGATTAATTGTTTCCGAGTGCTGGAAAATAGGACAAAGGCCACTAGGAAGCCCACTCTTGGCCATCCTGGCCTTTGATGGAACCCCCTTGTATATCATCAAGCATGCAAAAAATCTCAGCTTATAGGAAATCCAAATCAACC
>SNQJ01S0026222.1:0-21063 GCA_010110895.2 Picea sitchensis | reverse complement strand
CTTTGGAGGATTTATTGGGTGGGAGTGAAAAACTCAAGGGAGATTAACCCGGCTGGTTAGGCCACATTAACTTCCTGAGGATAAAAAGCACTCAGCGAAAGGAACTCTCCTAATGAAGAAACCCTAAGGGAACTGACCTAACATGATCCATGTAGACCGATTACATTATAAACCCGCGCAGGGGTGCGGTAATCCCGCTTACAAAATTTTGTGCTGGAGGCATAAATAGCCTAGTAGAACCAAACTATCTTCGACATACTTGCATCTGATGATGCATTACTTCATGGCACATGGAGTTGACCCCCTAGTTGAATAGGCAGTCAACACTGTCCATTATTTCATCACCCTTTCATTTTACCTAGTCATAATTCATATTACTCCCATATTCCATCAGTTACCCACTCCTAGAAGGTGCATGATCCATTTCATCCATTTTCATATAGTTTTATTTCATAACTAACTTCTCATTTGGCATATTTCATTATATCACCTTTTCCATGTGTGAGCATGTCGAAGTGGTTTGGGATATTTTATTGCTCATTAATTATATCTAAGCCTAAGGTTGAAATGCTACATTGTTGGCCTATTTTATTATTGGATTCTAAACCTTAACTGAGGCCTCATCCCTAAGTTGCAATTTAAAAAGAAAGAAAGAAAGAAAAGAAAAAAGCACTAGCAAATGCAACTTAATGTTCATATGGAACACAACTTGAGGGTAGCACTCCCCTCTGGCACACATGTTGAGGCAATCTAATATTAAAAAATGATATTTTATAGTGGTTTCCCTCATAAGGATTTCGTTGGCTCTCTTTTTCCTTGTCACACTCACACGTGCCACTCTTTTTTGACTATTTATTAGCCTTGGCACATATGTTGAGGAGGTGATTTAGCTGACACAGTTTTTGAATATTAGTTATGCATGCGTCCTACCCATTTCATTTGTCATCTTTTACATTTATTTAACCTTTTTCCACTCACTTATTAACTACATTTTTTTGGCACTCTCTCCTAGATGGTACGCTCCACTAGAAGGTCCACTTACACCTTTGAATAAGCCCTATTCACACCATGTTTTTACCTTGATGATGAATATTTGACTTGGAACTAGTGCGCCCTTACTAATTTGGGAAATTCTTCACATGGTTAGAGAATCATGAAGTAGTTTCACTTGGATATTATTCTTTTATTCCATGGAATTGGTCTCTTTCTATTTATGGAGTGGCATGCCTTCTCTTGGTGGACCATGTGCATTATTTGGAGATTATTTAATTATAATTTGATAGGGTCTTAGGCTATTCTTGGAGGTCGCACTTGTTGGAGGTTATTATTTTTGAAGAATGGTTGCAACTACCTTGCACCATTCCCTTGGGTGCACTGCTCTTTGATATTATTCTATTTTATTTGTTGGATAGGCTTTCTTAGGTATGTGCTCTAGCTCGTTGATCTTTTCATGAAAGGATTAATTTGTTATTTGATGACCAATTCAAGAGTGTTGTAACAATATTTTAGTACTTGTTTGACTCATCAAATATGATCACTAGGATATTGTTTTTTCATTGTGTGGTGGTTGAGCGTAGAACTCTATAAATAAGAGGCTCCCCTCACATGTAATGGTTGTTGTTGAGTGAGCTATAGTAGAGAATTTCTTTTTCTTGTAGCGAATATTTGGAGATATTTTCTATTATGTTGTGTGAGCAACTTGTTGTGGATTGGAACTTTCTTTATGCATGCAAAGGAATGGAACTTGGGCCATCAAAGTAAGACACAACTTCAAGTGGTGGATTTAAACTATGTGTGAAATTTTTCTCCCTTGTTTCTTTGTTTTGCTTGTTTAAAATTTTTCATATCTAGTTTCTTAAAAGAGCAGTAACTAGGCTTAGGGATATTTAATCAAGCAAACACTTAGGTTTGATTTTGAAATTGATACATGTTATGATCATTTCCTTGCATAAATTGTAGCTTTAATTTACAACCATATAGGATTTTTGTAGCATGCTTTAGGGATACCCTTAGATCCTATATCATAGATGAATTTAGGCCCTCTTCATAATAACTCCATAGCCCAAGGATTAATTAGATACTAGTCAACCTCTCTCAGTCATTCGAAAATTTTCTATTTTCTAGCTATTTTCCTTTTTGTTTAGCTTGCTAGGAATTGTTTTAATTTTCTGTTTTAAGAAATTAGTAGCTTATATTGTTTACTTTTTTCCAAAAAATTCAATTTTTAGCAACCATTTAAGACCAGGATTTCAATTTCTTGATTTTAAACTAGATAAGATAATAAGATAATTTTATTAATGTCCGACTAATGACCACAAAAATAGGTCAAAGGGACTGTTGAGTGTTGCCTCTCCAGTTGCACCAGGAAGGACTGATGGATGAACCACAAAGATTGAACAAGACACTTATTCAAAAATTCAAAGTTCAGAAGTCCTGCAGGGCATTATTGCCTCTCCATTTCTTCTATTCTTATTTATGCATGTTCCATACCAGTGTTACCAACATCGGTAGTGGCAAAATATCGCCGAGGGTCCGAAAACGAAAAATATCGACAATATTGGAAAATATCGGAAAATGTCATAAGAACGAAAAAATACAAAAATATTCATTTTCTTTCAATTTTTTAAATATCTAAAGCATCAACAACATCAAATAAATGCATTTCCACATAAATATGAAAAGAGAACTAATATATAAGATGTATAAGATGACAAATGTATCTCATCATCATGAGTCATCTACAATGAAATCAAATAAAGTCTAATGATTCCCTTTGCCCCTTTTATGGGAAAATGTGATATCTTTTCCTCTAGAGGAAGAATCCCCTAGGGCTAGCACTGGACTCTGATGTCCTGTAGAAGAAATAGGAGCTAGACTTTGGTGTCCTCTATTGGTGCTATTGCCAAGTACAACTCTCTCTGTCGGAGTCCGTGAAGATGGTGGCTGACTCTGCTCTGTAACATCCTCCTCCTCCTCCTCCTTTGCTACTGCCCCCTCTACCTCCTATTGTGTCCAATTAGGCATCGATTCCAAGATAGGCTTCTCAGACTCAACCCTCCATGTAGCATTGGTGTCAATCTCATCCAACAAAATGGCGTCCACATTAGGGGTTTTCTGAATCTGTCTCACCAACAAACAAAGATTGTAGTAGACATATACCATGTCATTGAGGCGCTGTGATTCCAACCTGTATGAGGGCCATAAATTATAAATTAATAATAATATTATAATTTATAATACATAATCTAGAGTCTAGACTATAGAGGGTGATAAGGCATAAACTAATAATTATAATTTATAATGAATTAAAAATTTAATTTGAAAATTTGTAACCTGTTGCGCTTCTTGGTGTGTATTTTCTCAAATGCACTCCAGTTGCACTCGCATCCTGAAGAGCTACATGTTTGGCTAAGCACCCGCATGGAAAGTTTTTGTAGATGGGGTACTCTACCACCATAGCTTGTCCACCAAGCATCTACAACAAATCAGAGAAACATATGAAAAAACATTGAAATTTGAAAGTTAAAAGTTGAAACAAAGTTGAAATAAAAGACATTGAAATTTGAAATTTAATGAAGCTTACTTGGCATTTTGGTCTTCCTATCAGCAATAACCATCTGAAAGCTAAAAGTCTTACCAGACATCCTATATATTTCCATTCCTTTGGAAATCTCTGCACGTTCTTCATGACTTAGCACCATTCTCTCAACACATGTGAGGAATCCTTCCATAACCTCAACATCAAATCTAAAACCACATGAGTAAGAGAATGCGGGATTGAGGTAGATCCTTGCAGCATGAATCGAGCGATGAAGTGTATTGTTCCATCGCTGATCAATCACTCCCCATATCTATAGTTGTTTTTGAAATCCATCATCTTGCTTGTCATCATAATAGGCACAAATGGCTTCTTTGGCCCTATCCATGGTCTCATACAAGTAGCCCATTGTGGGCTTGTCTCCATGAACCAACTGAAGAACCTTTACCAAAGGTTCGCTAATGGAAATCACCTCCTCCACTCCCACCTAGAAGCTCTCCTGGTATGACACTAGCCTGCATATGGCCTCCCCCTTTGGCTTACGACTAAATGATAAATCATCCCACTCGTGTAGAAATTTAATGACAAAATTAGCATGCACTATATTCTGTCATACACTTAGCAACTTAGAGATAACTGTCATCTATGAACTCTGAAATGAAAAAACTCATATTCAGAAAATATTATGAGCAGAAATACACATTGCCAAGCATTTTTGCAGCGGAATAAACACAATGAACAACAATCACACATCCATGTAATACTCAGAAATTTAGGCAACCAGCTAGGGAAAACCCCAATGTGGGGAAACCCAAAGAGAGAGAGAGATTTTATTAGCTTCAGGGAAGTTATATCAGCAGCAAAATTACACTTTCCAGCAAGATAAATCCACTTACAACACCCAAAAACTGCCCCCACAGATTCTGCCTTGGAAAATGTGACAAATCCGTACTGTTGTACGTCCCACCTAGAAAACAACACCTTGGAAAACGTGCCCACAGTCTGCTGTACGACCTGATCTGTACAACCTTGCTGCAACAAGAAAACCCTCAAAACAGTGTTGAAATTTGTGCCTCCCATGCCTTGAAATTCATGCCCTCTTTCCCTTGTTGTACGGACTGTACAGATCTGTACAGTACAGCCTCCAACAACAACAAAAAATATCAGCACACTCACATAAATTTACTTGGGAAATGTGCCCAATCTCCCTTGGGAAATGTGCCCTCCTTGCTGCCCTTTCCTCTCCTCCTCAAAGCTCTCTCGAAAATCTCTCAATCTCTTCTTCTCCTTGTTTCTTGCACACTAGCCAATGCATTCTCTTATAATTCGAAAATGACCTTTCACCTTCCAAGTGTCTTTTCACCTTTCCCATCTCTAAATCCAAAGGCCAAAATCTAATCTTGCCTTTACATGATCAAGGGACATGATTCATTCCCTCCAAAATAAATCATTTAAAATATTAAAGTACAATTTCACTTTATAACATAAGTGCACTTTATGAAATAAAGTCACTTTAATATTAGAAGGTACACTTCATTAAAAAGTCACTTTAATAAAAGAACCGCTTTATTACAACTTTATAAAAACCCATTACAAAGTCAAGTGTCTAGTAGTGAAAATATAAGGCTACTTCCGCATACAAGACAAAACATGCGGAGTACCTCCCGAGCTATAAAAGCTAACATCATGTGAAAACAACATCATCTTCAGGTCCCACATACAAGCCAAGATAGATTGAAGAGATATGAAGCTAGTGGCAAAGCACGTGATTGCAGGATGCACCAACTCTCTGTTATTTGTGAATTTTCTCATCAAGCTAAGCACAAATGCATGATTATATATGAATTTTGTGATGCTCTTAGCCGATTCAACAATGTCCCTGATATAAGGAATTTTTCCCATATCCTCCAAAATCAAATCTATACAATGTACAACACAAGGAGTCCAAAACAATGTAGGATACCTCTGCATAAGCATCCTACCTGCAACAACATAGTTAGCAACGTTGTCCGTTATGACTTGGACAACATGTTGTGGACCCACCTCCTGAATGAACTCATCCAATAAGTCACATAACAATGATGCATCTTTAACATGTGCAGATGCATCGACGGATTTAACAAACATTGTCCCCTTGGGACAATTAACCAAGAAGTGTCCTACCCTTTTGGTCCATCCAACCATCTGACATCATGGTGCTTCCAGTGATTTCCCATGATCTTGTAAGATCCTCCAATCTGCTAACACAATCAAGCTTTTCATTCTAATGGATAGGCCCTCTCAACTCCTCATAGGTAGGGGCCTTGTACCCCGGGCCAACAACAACAACTGCATCAAACATTGGTTGATAGAATGGGTTGTTCTTGGCAATGTTAAAAGGAATTTCACTCAATAAGAAACACTTACCCACCAGCTTATTAGCCTCTTCCTTCTCCTTTTGTTTTACCATTGACCTGATAGAAGGTTGTGCACCAGGTGTGGTTCTAGGAGCAAAAAACGATGGGGTAGAAGGTGGAATTGAAGCAGCTGAACTTCCCTCCTCATATATTCCACCTCCTCCCCTTGCAAATTGAGCTTTCTTAGCTTCCCTGTATTCTCTGGCTAAACCCATATCCTTAAGTGCTTTGTTGGCAATACACATGATTTCCGGGGTTGAATTTGGGCAAATATCCACTTCATGTCTCAAAATTTTTGCAAGGTGGTATTTCAGCCGGGTAATTCCCCCCATCATTCTCATCCTACACAACTTGCAATATAAACTTTGTCTATTAAACCCCCCCTCGGGATCACCATATTCCCACATAGCATCCAATTTTCTCGGCATTTTCAATCTTCAGGTGATCAATCCTAGGGCACAAAAACAATGGAAACAATTTAAATCACCATTTAACTTTTAAAGAATCAAGATTCAAGATAATACAATCTACAAATAAATACAATCTACAAGTAATACAAATTTACAAAATGGGGGAAAACTGATAAATTTGCAAAAATTAAAAAAAACCTATCATAAATTTGCAAAAATAAAAAAATGGTTGGAAATCAATCCACACTCCAAAATAATTTGATGGCAGCTGAAAAAAACAGTCCCTAACTACCAAGATGAAGGATACATAGCAAAAAAAACAAAAAAAGGGTGCAAATTGTTGCACATACCTGCAAATGCACCCTTGCTTGAGGGAAATCAATCCCAACTTCACAATGAACAGTTTATGGTGCTCAAGATCTGGCTCCTCCTTGTCTTTGGTTGAAGGCAAAGTTGCCTCTTTCTCCTTTGCTCTCCAAACCCCACACTCTACTTGCAAAATGAGAGAAAAAAAGTCAAATTTTGGCTTTATTTCCGGCTTGTCTCGTGCCCGTGCGACATTTTCCAAGGCACAAGTTTCCAAGAGGAGCGTGAGCTTCAAAAGGGAAAGCTTGAGCTTTAGTGAGGGTGTGTGGGAGGAGTGTGAGTGACACACTCCCAAGGTGAGGTGTAAGCATAGGAAGGGCGCACCTCATCAAGGAGGGGCCCACAACTCATCTTTAGGGAGTTTCCAAACTTTACAAAGGGGGTGCAAATCCCAAGGTAGAAATAATTAAAAAAAGAGTTATGAGGTGGGTAATGGTTAGGAAACGGTTGGGGTAGGTTAGGAGGGTCTCTCTCAATCACATTTCATCTTTACTTTACCTCATTTGATCATTTATTACAAAATTGACATTTTCCCATGTCTTCGGTTTAACAATTAAAATTGCTTTTATCTGACTGAGACTCCTAAGTGGACAAAACCCTAACAAAACTTGTCTAAATAAGTTGAAACTTGGTCCAAGGGTGTAGGGGGTCTCTTTCCATTTCTTTTGAGTACCAATACCCCTATCAAAAGGCCAGGGACCTAGCTTTACAATTTTTCATCAGAATTAATTAATTAAAATTCCAACCTTAGGAAAATTTAATTAATTAAAAAAAACCTATCTAGACTCAATTAAAAATCACGAAACTTTGTGTGTTGTCTTACATGGTCATTTACATCATTCCTAAATACTAGCTACCAGAGGATGACTTCATTAGAACGTCTTTCACCACTTTGGAGGATTTATTGCTAGTGGGAGTGAAAAACTCAAGGGAAAATAATAAGGCTAGTTAGGCCAGATTAAGGTCCTGAGGATAAAAAACACTCAGTGAAAGGAACTCTCCTAATGAAGAAATCCTAAGGTAATTGACCTAACTATGACCCATGCAGACTTATTACATTAATAACCCACGCAGGGGTGCGGAAATCCCGCTTATAAAACTGTGTGCTGGAGCAAAAAATCTGTAGAACCAAAAAGTCTCTGACTTGTTTGCATCTGTTGATGCATATCTTCATGGTAAATGGATTTGACCCCCTAGTTGACTAGGCGGTCAACAAGCACTAATCTAAGACTTGCTATTGAGTGATTGACCAAAACAACTATCAAAACCTACACCTTAAGCCTTCTACTAACCCCTTCTAACATTAGAATAGCCTAATCTACTAATTATGTTGCTGCTGTTACCAAAGTAAGCTACAACCATATTTTGCAGCACTAAAAGTATCTAAAATCAATTGAAAAAAGTTGATTAATGCATTGCCTTACTTGCTTCAGACAAATGCTAGTATTTTGATGTTAAGGATTGATTATTCTTGGTCATTTTGAAGCTATTTAAGGCACTTATTGTGAAGTTATTGTCTTATAAATATTGCTGCTATAAATTTCTGTTTACTTCACCATTATATCAACCATTGCTTTTATTGATGAAGTCCGTGGTTTTATGAAGTACTAACAACAAGTTGTACTTGCGAAAGATATATTTTCTTGTTGCTTTGTTCCAGGCAGGTACACCTTGATACTCCACTACTTCATTTGTTAAAACCCCGAGACTTTCTGATTAGTGGTGACTTGTGAGAGGGGACTTTTCATAGACATCTTAGCCTTGCCTTCTCAAACCCCCAGGTCACCGGGGACGTCTCCCTTGGGCCATCAACCCTAAATAGAAAGAGGGATCCTATTGAGATGACAGTGATAGGATAGCCTCCAGTTATGCCAATTTGATTTCCATTAACCTTTCCTTTGATCAAAGTACAAATTGTGCGATAACAGTCCCAAAGGCAGCATTACTAAGGATATAGTGTCTCAATTGTTTCAGTATGGTGTCACACTCCTCCTCATCCGAGACCAATTTGTCTAATGCTTTCATATAACTAGTTTGAACCTCTGGATCTTGGTGTCATTTTTCTACTAGGTGCTGGTGATGAAAGCCATGATACATGATAATATTTAGGTGTTAGAACATATGCCAATGCATGTAGTGCAATATTTAGCTTTTCCCATCGTTTTTCCACCTCTACACGGATATGATTATACAGGTTGACATCTCTGGGCTGAACAATGTCTTTAATCTGCCCTAGCATGCTATCCATTTGCTCATACACCTCCCCAATTATTGGCCGTTCTGAATCTGCAAACTTGATCATGTGATAAATTGGCTTGGTGAATTGCAAAACATATCGAACCTGTGATAAAAAATGACTGTCAAGAACAGTCTCCTTCACTGCATTAGCACCATCTCTATCAATGCTCAATTCATCCCATGCGCCACTCATCACCATAGAACCCAAAACTTGTCTCTTCTTCAATAGGCGCATAAAGGTGAAGAAATAGCTAGCAAATCTAGCGGTTGCAATCTTAAGTAGATGCAAACTAGAGTGAATTTTATAGAAGTAATTCACTCTTGTATGCTTGGTGACAAATTTGATGAGTTGCTTCCCTCTCTTGTACAATTCATTAATCCGTCCACATTCTCTATGCTTGAAAATATCATGCATCAAAAGGTTCAAGGTGTGCACCAAACACCCAGACCGAAAGATGTGTGGATGAACTCGCTCAATGATTTTACTTGCTCCCTTACAGTTTGCTGCATTATTAGTGATTACTCGAGTCACATTAGAAGGACAAACATCATTAATGGTTTTCAATAGCAACTCTGAAATGTTTTGAGTCAATGCAATGATTGAGCAGGAGTCATGCGCTGCACGAAACACTACAGCGGTATCAGAAGCACCAAGAACATTGATCAAATGTTGGTTTCTAACATTTGTCCAATTGTCAGATACAATGGATACCTCGAAGCTCGTCCAATCATTTGCAAACTGTGTTAGAGGTATTTTAAGTTTTGCACTTTCCTTGTCTAGCAAAATAGTTCTAGCTTTCTCATAGTTGGGGCTCCTGTATCCTTTGGGGGCTTTGTTGATGGCCTTAACAAGATCATGCCAATAGGGGAAGCGAAGCACATTGAATGAGATGCCACAAGCATAGAGAAGCCACACCACTTTTGCATCCACCTCATCCCTACCTCCATTATCAGGGAAATCTGCTATCGTTCTTCTAGATCCAGAGGTTCCAAAACCATGAGGAGATGGAGATGTGTTTCCACCAAATGTAGATGATGTATTGGATTGAACCTTTTGTTTTTTACCATGCTTTCTTTGTGCAACTTCCTCCATCTTTATGCATTTTTATCTCTCTTTCTTGGATATCTTAGGGAAAATTGAAATCCTAATGCCCCCCTTATTGTCATCATTCTCCATTACACCACAAAGACCCCTCCTCACTTGGGTATATGAACCGATATAAATTTTTCCTTGATGACAATCATGATGAGATACAAATTTAGTGGTTCCACCACCTCTCCCCCCTCAAGTTTTGTAACAAATCTCCACAAGGGTGTCAATGAAGATTTGCCACTTTCATCCTCTTCAAACCCTTCCTCATTTTCATTGTCACTATGAGAATGACCACTATTCTCTTCTTCCCTTTGATGCCTAGTCCCCACCAAGACCATTTTCCTCAAGTTTTGGATAAACAACTTGCAATAAAATGAGGGAGAAGAAGGAAAGGGAAAGAGTAGCAGAAGAGGAAAAAACCATAAACAAATAACCCAAAGAAAGAAGGGAGTTGGGGTTTGGGCTTACTTCTTTATCTCTTGAAAGTTGAGATAAATGGCTCCCTTTGTTCTCTCCTCCAAGCTCCTCTTTGCTCACTCTTCCAAGCTCTCCTTTGCTCTCTCCTCCAAGCTCTCACAAATCTTGCCTAAAAAAATTGCACTTTCCTTTGCTCTCTCCTCCAAGCTCTCACAAATCATGCCTAAAAAAATTGCACTCTCCTTTGCTCTCTCCTCCAAGCTCCCTAGTCCAAGATCAAGCAAACAAAGATAAAAGAATGAGGAAAAGAGAGGGGGAAGAGCTCTTTTATTTTCCTCTTGACTTTAGCCTAAACCCTAAACCTACCCTAGGTTCCACCTCTTGAAAATTAGAAAAAAAAAGTGAAAATTGCTTAACTTGTGGGAGCGTGCTCCCGTGCTTCGAGAGTGTCCCAGGGAGTGTGATGCTCCCAACAAAGCAGGGAATGTCCTCAAGGAGCCTGGAGCGCACTCCTTGGACGCTCCCGCTTGAAGCGCGGTTTCGACCTTGGGAGTGCGACGGGGTGGGGGGTGGGCGCTCCTGGTAACACTGGTTGAATATCTAGTAGACAAGCTTCTACTCTATGCAACTTTTCCATATTTTTGAATATGTCAAATTTATTATGCATGGGTCAATTACATAGGAAACACTGATGGGATAGATAGTACCATGTGGGTTAAGCAAGTATACCCTACTCTCATCTACACTCAGTTTTGTAATGATGAACTTAAAGACCTTTTATTAGAAACCATGGGACATAAGTGATTCCATTCTCGTTGGGATTTCTATTACTACTATATTCTTTTTGATGACATTGGCCTTTTATGTGGCCCTCCAAAAGTAGCTTGATACTCCGAGTTGATTTTGTGATGAATATTACTTACAATTAAACCATTGAAAGGAAAAAAAATATGACATTTAATGTGTCTATGAAGNGACGGGGTGGGGGGTGGGCGCTCCTGGTAACACTGGTTGAATATCTAGTAGACAAGCTTCTACTCTATGCAACTTTTCCATATTTTTGAATATGTCAAATTTATTATGCATGGGTCAATTACATAGGAAACACTGATGGGATACATAGTACCATGTGGGTTAAGCAAGTATACCCTACTCTCATCTACACTCAGTTTTGTAATGATGAACTTAAAGACCTTTTATTAGAAACCATGGGACATAAGTGATTCCATTCTCGTTGGGATTTCTATTACTATATTCTTTTTGATGACATTGGCCTTTTATGTGGCCCTCCAAAAGTAGCTTGATACTCCGAGTTGATTTTGTGATGAATATTACTTACAATTAAACCATTGAAAGGAAAAAAAATATGACATTTAATGTGTCTATGAAGGATGCATCCAAAGCTATTCTAACATATAAAGGATAGTTGGTGGAAGTTATAGCATCTTACATTTACTAGTGGGTGGTATTCAACGACTTGTATCTTGGCTTGATCCTATTAGTAGAAGCGAGACTAATTAAGGTTTACATAGCACTAAGAATCTTGGAAAGACAAAGCTTTCAAATCCAGTTCTAGGACATTTGGTCTAAGATCCGACTCTTCCACACTTGCATGGCACATTCTCTTCTTTATGGGTGTGAAGTGTGGAGCCCATATATGAGACAATCAAGTTGGAGCTGGATTTAGAGGGTTCTCATCACTATGTCATCGAGGCATATTCGTGCAAGGACACGATTAGGGTTCTCACCACTATGTCATCGAGGCATATTCTTGCAAGGACACAATTTTTCAGTCGTTCATCTTGGTCAAGTCCGGTGCTCACCCTTTTTTCACCTCAATGGTTTTCCATTGTGAGCATGATATCGGATCCCATGCATGGTTGACTTGTAAGTCAAGCCACAATACATGTTTAAGTTAAGTTGTTTGAAGTAGTTGGTAGGCCAAGGTCCCTTCTCTTTTGCAAATATTAAATTTGGACATTGAGAACACCCCCTCCCCAAAAATATTTATCTATTGACACTCTTAATCTTATCAGGACAGGATAATCTCACCTGTGCTCTAGAGTATATCAAAATGCCTTTGCTGTGTAGCTTGAGAGTTGTCGGGGCACAACTTTGCTTTTATTCCCATTGGTTACTTATGGAGACTGTTATCCCCCACTTTCAGGGATAACTAGGAGATTATGTCTCGAAACCCACAGGTCTTAGACATGGAGTACCGAGAGCCAGATCGACTTGAGCATGGCCTTGGAGGGCCCATCTTTTCTCCCTTTCAGCGCCTCCACTTTGCCAGCAGCAACAACAACATCCATCACCTTTGGTTTGGTCCTGCATCAGAGACAGTTCTTACTCCATGAGGTAATGAGTCCGGGTATCATCGTATGTGTCACTCTGATCCTCAAAACCTTTGAATATGTGCATTTGATTCCTTTGTTTCTAACGGGTATTTGGATCTTATGCTTGTCCACTTGACCATGTTTGGGGGGAATGACAGGATGCCCTAGCAAGCTTATGTCCATAGGTTTTGAGTGGTCACTGGGGGATTTCTGAAAAGCCATCGTCCGTTTCCGTCATACATACCATTTTCCATCTTATTTCCCGCTCACCCATCCCGTTACACTGGTCTGGGCATAGGGTTAGCCAATCATTTAGGGGTTGTATCATACCTTGTGGGAAGAATGGGCTAAAGGCCTGGGGGGTAAAAGCAACTGACAATAAAAGCCTAAGAATAAAACCTTGAGATGCTTCGCCCAGGGATCCCCGAGAAAGCGATAAAAAGCTTCTCGGTAAGAAACATAGGGACCCGTAAAAATAAATCAAGACCTAGTTGAGGGATAGGGTGTCTCATCACGAGCCAACCTATTAGGTCCATGGGTGCCTAACAGTATGACACTACTAGCAACTGGTTACCATGCCAGGGTAGTGGCTCTTGGTTGCATGGCCAAGAGAAAGGGGGTCTCATCACGAGCCAACCTTCTCATTTCCGTGAAAGTACTTGTGGGTAACATTGCCACCTCTGGTCACCAAGCCAGGGCAGTGTCCCTTGACTATCTTCTTGAAAGAAAAAAGCAATAAAGACAAGACCTGGTTAGAGGATAGGGGGTCTCATCATGAGCCAGCCTATTAGGTCCATGAGCGTCTAGCGGTATGACACTACCAACATCTAGTCACCATGCCAGGGTAGTGGCTCTTGGTGGCATAGCCAGGAGAAAGGAGGTATCATCATGAGCCAACCTTCTCATTTCCCTGAAATGCTTGTGGCTAACATTGCCACCATTGGTCACCAAGCCAGGGCAATGTCCCCTGACTAGAATCTTGGAAGAAAAAGAATGAAGATAAAAGGCATGAATGGGCTTGGAAATATTTGCATCCATGACAGGTGCAGCTCACCCTCCGGTAAGCCATCCCTGCTATCACTGCATCTTTTTGCCTAGGCATCCCCATCCACCTCACCCACTTACATGACTTGGATTTAATCCTTTCTAGAAACGTCCCTCTTAGTAGACATTAGCCCAATAGGACGTCCTGTCACTTCCTCCAAACTTGCATTGCAGACTTGTATAATATCTTCGAGCACTAGACTGGAGTAAAGGGGTTTTATGCACATGTTTAATAATATTGATGATTAGATGTGATTGACATTGCTATGATCCCTGTGACTTATGAGCCCATGGAGGGCGTAGTTGTTGATGTGCAGGATCATGCCCGATGGACAGGTACACATGGGGAGATGATTAGTTCGGACCTCCATGGGGCTGAAGAGCCCACCAGATGGATGCTGAGACCCCAACAGGGGGTAGAGACAAGACCCCAGCAGGGGGCAGAGACAGGGTAGAGCGTTTGTACCAGGGAAGAGCAGAAGAATCCACCAGAGGTAGCTGAGCAGACCTGTACCTAGGGGGGTTGTCCCCCCTTCACTGGAACGTTGGCCTTGGAAGGCCTAGGATGTCACCCAGGAAGTTCATGACATCATCTTTACTTCATGGACGTTTTGGCAATCAGACATGGTAGTTTGGCAGGTTGGAGAAGCCCAAGGAGGGTTAACGTTTTGCTCCAGAAGGCTGCATTTACCCTAGAAAGGGCTAATGTCACCCTAGAAGGGGCACAACGTCTTTCTTTTGCTTGATTAGGGTTTAGTTTATGACATTTAATGTAAAACAATATTATTTTGGTATTTTGGCCTTGTCGGCCTTTTAATGACCTAAAATGTAATTTATTTCATTGGTATGCTATATATTGAGGGATTTTACCTTCATATTTTCATCATCTTTCACTCACTCATTAGTGAGGTTTAAAATTTGCGCCCTTCTAGGGTTATTGACTGAAATTTTAAGGTGCACTTGTTGAAGGAAGATTTTACTTGGCATTTTTTATCATCTCTCTTGGTGGAAGGTGTTACAACTAGGGTTTTGCTACATGGTTTCTTGGTTTATGTAAGTGAATTTCTGCAAACACTTCTTACTTGAATGGTTTTAGTTTCATTTACTTGCATATGTTATTATATTTTGCTAAATCAAACCCTAGGTGACAAGCACTAGTTAATGTCCTTGTCTGAAGTCCCCATCAAGATTTTGAGCCATTTGATTTGTTGAAGAGGATAGAGCTTTTCCATAGCAACACTCTATCCATCTTCTTCTAGCTAGCCGTTTTTCCTTATTTATTGAGCTAAGAAGGAGAAAACACACCAAGGCCTAGGTCTCTACACCTTGGTGATCCGATTTTCCCTAGGGTTTGCCTAGTGAAAACCTTGCTTTAGCAAACACATCACTTACAAACTCTCTTGTCTTAGTTTTATTTAATCATTTATTGAGCTAGCTGTTTTTGCCATTGAGCTAAAGAAGGAGGAGAGAGCACTGAGGCCTAGGGTTTCTACACCAAAGTGAGCCTCTCTCCCCTAGGGTTTCATTTTTGGGGCCTTGCTATAGAAACACCTAAAAATTTAACTTTCTTGTCTTTAGTTTCATCTTTATCACTTAATCCTTCAGCCCTTGCATCCTCTTTTGACTCCATATGCCGTAGTAGCGCACTGGTCTAAGACCCTTTGTATTGAGTAACTTGATCACAAACAAATTTCAAATACTTTGAACAAACCCTAACTCTTACTAACCCTAGCTTAGACTAATCCTACTAACCCTATTGCTGCTGTCATCTTCTTGTGCTATAAACACCTTTGTGCAGCTTTCGTTTTACTTCTAAAGCAATTGAATGACTGGTTAAGGCATTGTTTATAAAGTGTTGATATTGTTGCATTGAATGCCAAGTTTCTTTAGCATCTATTGAGAAGTGATATTGTAATCATTGCTATTGTACTAACCATAGCATTGATATTGTAATCATTGCATCTATTGTACTTTGTCAATATTTATTGCTCAATTGCTTATTATTAGAAAAGTTATTGATTATATAAAGTACTAACCAGCAAGCAAGCTTGCACATGTAGTTTCTTTGTTGCTTTGTCTTGGGCAGGTATCCTTCTTGGTTATTATTTCCGGTTATCTTTATTGGCTATTTAGCCAGGACTTTCTGATCAGGTGGTGACTTGTGAGGGGGATTATTATCAGTTAGCCTTTCTAAGCCTTTTTGCCTTCTCAAAACCCCAGGTCACCGGGGACGTCTCCCTTGGGCCTTACCTCCCTAAATAGAAAGAACCTTCCCATTGAGGTGACAGTGGTGGGATTGGTTCAGTTACGCCAGTTTAACCTTCTTGCATCCATCTTCTACCTTGACTACAAACTGTGCTATAACAGAGACAAATAATCATCTTTTGAGGGAGTGTCAAACTCATAAACTTTATATTTGGGAGCTCCAATTCGAGGATCATTTCAATTTCAGATGCCCTATATATTACGAGTTCCATGAGTCAATACAATTGCTTGTTTAGAGGTTTGCATGGCTCCTTGAAGACTTTTGTACAATTAGGACCCAAGATGTCTTGTTCCTTCGCAAGATGCTACATCTTCAACAATATACTTGTCTCATGTTGCCATTTCCAAACTTGTTACTTCCCACTTTCATCCTTTACAAGGTTTGTTCTGCAAGAGACGTTATGGTCCAGCTTCCATTACAAGATCAATCAGACAGCATAGCCTCCAGAACCTCCAACCTCTTGCCAACATGAATCTTGTTGCTACTTTCCCTAGCCATTGATGTTATGAGAGTTGCAGGGTGATACTGTGCTCAGTCTGAATTCATTGGCTGATACTGTTCTAGGGCTTTGTTATCTGTGCCATCCTTAAAATCTCCACACCTTCCATTTGCATTTTCTTGTGCTTCATGTAGAGCTTGCTTTATTTCATCTCTTGTTCTCTTTCTGTTTCTATGTTTTTTTGGAGTTCCTTTAGGCACCCCCAATGTGCATTATAACCAGTGTACATTTTGTAGTCCCATTGGCTATCTTTGGTCACTACTGGACATTAATATTAAAATTAAATTAAACTATGTTATAGTGATTAATTTCACCTCCTACATTGAAGCCAATTTTGAAATCTTTATTTTCTTTTGACAACACATTTAATGAAATATTTGATACTTATAGTTGAATTTAGCTACACGTATTTATTTATTTTCTGCTTCATTATACATTACTGTTTTTGCTGATGATTTCCCAAAATTGATTTTAGTTAAAGAAATACTTATTCTAGATGATCTTTTTTCTGCAGGGTCTGAAGAATTTGTGCAAGGCTTCTAGAGATCTAATAATAGAAATACAGAAGGTAGATGGTGAAAACTATCCAGAGGTAATCTTGTTTCAAAAATACGATTTAAAGTTCTTGCAAGTTGAGGCACAAGCTAGTTTAGAGATATGCTGCATGCTGTGTAATTTATGCTTGTTGCATCTTGAGTTGGACTTTGTCATTTTCAAATGATTAATTCTTCAAAGTAGCTCTCTAGGACATCTTGTTCATGTGGTAGAGGCAGAACTTGTGACAGACTGATTTTATAAATGAGTGTAAGTGGCATAGAAAGGGCTGGTGATAGAGTGATCTTTGAAGTGCCCTTTTCACGACCCATTTTCAAGTATTCATCAGGTTGTTTACAACAAAGTGGTAGTATGCCACACAAATTTAGGGTATCTCTTCCTCTCTCAACCTATTTGTGAACGTGATCACCTCCACAACTATCACTCTCTGGGATGGTTTTGGATAGAATTCCTAATAAATTGATATTAGCAACCATGCAGTAATTGAAGACCCCAATCGCTAAGGTGAGGTTCATGTTGCCCTACATTGAGGTTGATGAACCTTTTGTAAGGAACATATAGACATATAAGTTGCTGAGCTCATAGCATAGTTGGTTAGTTGCTCCCATCATTTACTAAAGGTGATAGAGATTTGGTTATTTTAATGTGATAAAAGAAATATGGAATGGATTGTATCAATTTTATTTTTGTAAATTAAATTATTCATGAGGTACAAAAGACACAATACAATGTACATTGTTTGGGGAGTCAATTTTTGAGTGTTCATTATTCAGTTTGTGTTAGGGTTTTATGACAAGCCCAAAGTATGCAAGTGGAATGATGGTTTTCAGAAACACCATTAAAGTGTGGAAATTTCTCGGAATTTAGAATTCAGAAATTTCACCAGTTACCTAGAGGTTTCCCATATTTTAACCTTGTGAATTTTTAGTGTTAGGGATGTTATGAAGTATGGAACAAAACAACAGCAGAAAGTGAACACTATTTCAATGCTTAACAATCTAATCTTCTAGGCAATCCAAGGAAAAAATATACCAAAGTGTCTTGACAAGTTTCAGCCCTTCAGGACAATCTTATCTTGCATAAACCAGATCTGAAAACTCACTTTTACAGAAGTTATAATAGCAGTAAAACAATGCTTCTGTTGATGTTTTTGTAGCGTCGGGGAGATATTCTCACATTGGCCTTGGTGTCGGGCATGTGGGAATCTTTGTTGGCACTCACATTGCATTTTTATTTTGTGAAAACCCCTTTTATGTAGAGTTGGGGCTTGGCACCCACTTGGAGGAATAAACAATTTTAATTTAATGTTGAGTTTAGAAGGGGCTCCTAAACTCACTTTTAGACTCCTATAAAAGGAGAGGTGATGTGAGGAGGCAACACACATCTTATTTTGTCATCATGTGTTTGGCATGAGCGAGTGAGCACTCTTGCCAACGAGATTGGGGAGACAATTTCAGCAAGGAGAATCTTCACTTTGGCATATTTGATCTAGGGTTTTCTGGTCTTTCTTTTTCAACTTTCCAGCCAAGGAGGAGGAGTCGCACGTGTGAGTTCACACGTGAGAGAGAGAGAGGAGGAAGAGGCTGCACGTGTGAGATCTGTATGGCACATTTATTGCAAGCCATACCACATGTGCAGACTGTAAACAGCCGCAGGTCAATGCTGGGACAATCGCACATGCGCGCCATATAGCCGTAGGCCGCACATGCGAACTGTAGGGCTGACTTATCCATACAATCGTGACGTCATCTAGGTATGACTGTGACGTCAACATGGTACACCAGATTTGTAAGTTGGAGGTTTTCTAGAATTTTCGCTGAGAGGACTGTTTTTGTCCTCGAGATCCTCAATTTGAAAAATTTACTAGTTAAAAATTTGTGTCTCTTGTGCATGGGTGATTTCTCTTTAATCTTTGTGCTTCCGCTATAATTTTCTGTTATAATTTCAGTGTAAAATTATTCAGTGATAACTGTTGTCGTCCTTATACACACCTACTAACGTGGAGAAGTCTCCAACCCACTTGGTGTGTCCTTGGAGGCACAAACCTAAGTCTAGACCCACTGTCACCTTGATCTAGACTTCTTCCGTCTAGGCTCACTTATGGGGAATCCAAGGGGGGTAGACCCTATTAAACTATGTGAAGTTTGATTAATGATTTAAGAGTTAATTGAGTTTTTAGTTGTGAAGACCCAACCCAATGGCAAACAAATAATGCAAATGCAACTTTGAATGACAGACAAACCTTTTCTTATATTCAACAATTAGAGTAGTGCCTAAAGATTAACAAGATGGAGTCAATGAGATATACAACAAAATACAATTATACAATAATGAAACAATGTTATGAGATATCCACAATGAATAAAAGAAGTTACTTTACACTTAAACCAATTATGTTCAATTAAAATAAAGAATAAAGAATGCTTTTAAACAAATATTCACATGAAATGAAAAATTACTTGAAAGTAAAGTGCTTGAAAAAGTAACTTGTTCAAAAGTAAATAATTGTGAAGAAAGTTTAGGTTGATTTAAATTTTTTTTAAAACTCTCTTAAATTAGAGTGTGAAAGATTCAAGCCTAAACTATGTGACTACCCCTAACTCTTATTCCCTCAACCAAAAGGAAGTGTTGGGTGCTCAAGAAGAACGACAAACAAGGTCCTTCCCTAGCTCCACAGGTCAAATCCGGAATGCTTGGGCGCTCAAGCAAGGACACATAGTGCCGTGAAGTCATCCCCGACTTCAACCCCTTGTAGCCTCCCAAGTCACTCTTTTTGTTGGTAAAGGAAATAATAATTAGGTGCCTAATTAAACTAGCCTCTCAATCCTTTCCCTTTCTTACTTTCCCAAATCCATAGAGTGGCAAGAGAAATAAATACAGGGTATAGGCGGGGCACAAATTTGGTTAGTTTTAAACAAGTTAAATTAACTAGCTTTCACGATATTGCATGGATGGCAAAGCCAAATCGCTATGCAAGGTGTGGGCAAACAAAAATATTTTTACACTTTACAGAAAGTAAATTTTTGGTAGAAAGAATGCAATCCCAAGAAACTCTCTTGGGCTGCTTACAATGCTTAGAAAGTTGAGATAAAGAAGAGGGTTTGGCACCACCATTCTAGGATGCTTCCTTGAGTGTTTTGGGGGCCAAATATGCATAAATCCTTTTCAGAACCTGCAATAACCTGCAAAACAACAAACTATTCTTGCTGGAAATTGCTAAAAGATGATTTAGATAAGTGATTTTATGAAAATATAATATTTATAAATTTTAAAATAAAAAAATCTGAACATATAAGTAGATATTAGATTGCAGATTTTAGATAAAATAAAGCTAAAAACTGATAGATATGTGGCAGAAAATAGAAACAGAAAATTATAGAAGCTTGAAATGGCTTGAAAAGTAGATTTCCAGATCTGAAATCAACCTTCCAAAACCCTTGACAACCTGCAGATTTTGCAAACCCTTGCTACAAGACACACACAAAGGTGAGAATGTTCTATAAATTTGTAAAATACTTTCCAAATAAATTAGGAACAACCCACAAAATACTTTGCTTGGGTCTCCAAGTGTCAAAATGTAAAATATGGAAATGCAATAGAAAATGACAACAATATTACCTCATAGATCCACAACACAATGACTCTTAGAATACTCTAGGAAACACAAGATATCCTCCAAAGCTTCTATTATTTCATTACCAAAGAAGAACTTGCCAAATGGCACCAAGAATCTGTAGAAATTCTGAGGTCCTATGAGGCTGACATCTAAGGTCTGTCCTTGACCTTAGTATGGCTCTAAGTTTCAACTGTATGGTTGTCTTCTTTTGCTGTTTTAGGACAGCAAACAATCATCCCACTTTCTGCTCAATGTTTTATAGGTTAAGTGCTCTTTTAAGGTGCCCTTG
>SNQJ01S0026221.1:18445-59598 GCA_010110895.2 Picea sitchensis | reverse complement strand
CATGGAATTCCTTAAGTAGGAGTTCTCAGACTGGTCAAACTTCGATGTGGGGAGGGGACTCAATGAGATGAGTATTGTCTCGGATATTTGTTCTGTTAGAGGAAACTACACACACTTGTGCTGAAATAGAAGGGTTTAGCAAAGGTGCTACTCCATTGTAAGTCCCTAACAAGGATGGTGTTGGCAGCCAATTCACATTTTTCCACTGTCTTATGAGCTGCCTACACCAATGTTTTGCAAACATCAATTTTCTCGTCGCAATTTTCAAATAAATGACACTTTTATTTATTTATTTGCGACATTTGCACATTTACCTTCGTTGTTGTTTTCACGACTGTAAGCGTGAAAAATTGGTCTTTTGTAGTCGCATTAAAATCATTATTTGAACTGTCATTATCCTTCTTGTTGATATGCCCATTGTGCTTACATTTCACTTATCATTATGTAGTTTACAAAACTCTTTTGATCTGTACTCTTTGGACATTCTTAGATTGATTGTGTGACTTTGTCTCATTGAATTGCGATGCATTAGCATTTGGATTTATATGTTATTTGATTTGATCTACTTGACCATTGGTTTCATGAAAATACATAGGTGTTATGGTTAAATCCTTCATATATATCTTTTAATATGATACCTATGTTTGTGTTTTCAAAACTATTGGCATGTTGATTATATGAAGACCCATTGGCACATTGGTTAAACTCTTGATATGAGTTGTTACAATACATTGGCGCATGGTTAAACATTTGGTATTGGTCTCAATTTGTATGATTGGTTTTAAAACTATGGCATAACGTTGATTGTGCGTGGTGGTTTATACACTTACCATTGGTTTCATTGGTCGACCAAGTGACATGATTGTTGAACTATACTATAATGGGTAGAACAGCTATAAGTCGACGGTTGTACCTTGGCAATAACTATTATGCATGGCAGAAAAAAGCTCCACCACCTTCGCACGATGTCATTTATGCCTATCCCTTATCCCTGTTTTACCTCTGCTCGCTCGGGTAACCCTTCGTGCACCCTGCTCCTGTGTATGCTATGATCCAAACCCTGGCTCGTTCACCGTGTGCTCGGCTCCATGGAACCGATGGTGTGAATCGAGCCGAACGGCAACCAAGCCTTTGCTACTATTCAACAATGCCCGAAAAGAGTTAGAGGATAACGGTTGGCTCACCTTTGTGCAGAGGTTTGAGGGTTTTAATTTATTTGTGGCACGACAGTTCGCCCTGACTTTTGATGGCTGTAGAGCCAAGGTGGGTGACATCCAGTTGGAAATCAATGAGGATTTTATTAGTTTTGCTACAGGGTTACCCTCCTTGGGACAACGTTGGTTCAAAAATTCTAAGGTCGAGGAGGTGTCATGGCCGCTACTGTTCGTCTCGCGAAAGGTCACATCTTGTGACAGAGGTATGCCTATCTTCGTGCTTAAACCACGATGGCACGATACTTTGATGGTGGTCAAACAATTCGTGACCTGTGAGGTTCGATATGGACTCATTTTTCTCTACCACCTGCGTTTGTTAATGAATTTTATGGGATACCCGTTGAATATGCCTTTCTTTTTCCAGCGTAGCTTATACAAAATGTCAAAAAGGTTTAAAAGGGAGAAGGTCGATAGTAGCCTGTTCCACCATGGATTAATTAGACTTATCATTGTTCATCACTTAAGTCTCCATGGTGATAGCTGGCGAGCGTTTATCGCTCAGAATGGTTTTGATGATATAGACCCAGTCTAGGTTGACAAGCCTGTGATTAATGAAGCTAAGGTCGGGCCACCCGTGCCCTTCCACATCCTACTTCCCTATCCTAAGTCCTCGGTCGACCTTGATACTTACCTACCCGACGTTATAACTGAGAAGGCCGAGGCTATTAAAAAGCCCGTAAGAAAAAAGACCAAGGTAAACCCTATTGTTGATGGCAAAGGAAAAAGGAATGCTCGACTGATCTCGAGAATGGCTAGGAATAAGCCTAAACCTAGTGTTGAGCAGAAGCCCATAGTCCTTAGTGAGGACTCGGACTCTGACATAGAACGCTTCCTAGCTAGTGAGTATCCTTACTCACAGGGTTTGTGCTCCAAGCCACCTTATGATTTTGTTTCTAATCTTTCCCCTTGACTAAAGAATAATCCTAGCTACCCTGGGATCAAATTTCCTAACGAAACCCTCGGCAATGTAGCCAAACCCTCACCTGCACTTTCGAAGCCCGAACAGTCGTCCTGTGACCAATGTGATTTGTGGTTGGAACGATACTATATGGACGTTCCCCTGCTTCAATCGAAAATCAAATCGCTGGAAAGTCAAGTTGCAGTATTGACCAGCCAAAGAGACAAACTCCAAGCAACTTATAGGAAGCAGAGAACCACTGGTTCCATCACTTTCAAGAATGTTGAATCGTACACAGTCGTGGTCAACTCCAAATTGTCATGATCAAGCTGTCTGCTCGTCATACATGTATGAATTTTGATATCATTTTAGTTTTGTGAATGAACAGGATTAATATAATGATGTGAGTTTGGTTTTCGAATAGCTCTGTCTATCCTTTGAAATGGCTATGTCATAATGTTGTTCATCCTGTACATTGTTTTCGCACTGCTAAAAATAAATGAAGTTTTGATTTGGATACACGATTCGCTCATTCCCAGTTTAGCCACTAATAGATTCTTATCGGATTTGATTTGCTTTCAATTGGATTTGTTTTGTATCTAAATCTGAACCAGAGGTTTTTCATGCTAGATTTAGAATATGATCATGTTTTGATTTGATTTCGTTATGGTTAGTTTGTATGCTGTGATAACGATTTCATGACTTTGGTTGTTATGATATTTTAATATGCTGTGTCATATAATGTTCTAAATCAGGAATACAACTCTGATCATTTCCGATTTGGAAAGAATGACTATTTTTATGGAAACAATACTCTCATTTAAGTCTGTGCAAATGATATACATGCCTGAATCATAGAACGGTTTTGATCCACAATGACTATGTTAAAACCCATCCGTTTTATTCGCTTGATTGGATTGTTGTGTATCTTCAGTTAGTAAGATCGATTTTATGATTTGTATTTGTATAAAAAATAGACTTGATTACAACTCTGTTAATTTTAATTTTCAAACGAGTTTGTTCACTTAAATTGACCTATGTTATTGCTGTCAAATTCGTATGAGGAAATTCGGGTAATAGTCGTTTCAAAATGCATTCAAGAAATGATCTTGTGAATGATTTTGTCTACCCCAATTTGCAATAACAAACAATCGGCCAATCCTTACGAACTCTGTTACCAACTGATTGATCTCGTTACGATTTCATTTGTGACAATTTGCACACCAGTTTTGATTTAATTCGCTCATGGCATGGACCGTTTGTTATGTCAATACAGTTATGTCTATTTGGAAATGATCTTGTTTGGATTCGATCGTGTCTCCTGTCTATGAGGCAGCATAACAATTGCCTGCAATTTGTTTTAATTATATCGATTTCAAATTGATATGAAACGATTTCATAACTGTTCGATTATGATTCTGTTCACCCAACTTTGTGGTAACAAACGAAACAGAGTACACGTATCTCTGTATTCATTTGATTGATCTTGGTCTTGTTTGAGTTCAAAATGGTATAATGATTTCAAATTGAATGATTCGTTTTCAAATAGCTATTGGATGTTAGTTAAATTTAATTCTTTAATAGATTTGAATTGATTTTTATGCTGATTTTGTGTCTTATTTAGACCAACTACAGAATCGCAAGATTCTGTAGCTAGTCTATAGAATTAGATTTTTTTATCATTTTATTAATAAAATACCCTTCTAACTTGTTTATTTTGAACACCTTTCAAGTACATCCGAATTGCATTGGACATGTTGGACAGTCTAGGGGATATTTGTGTGTTTTATTTTTATTTTAGGTTCCTAGTTTAGTTAAACTTGGGATATCTTCCCAGATTTTATGTAAACAGTTTTGATAACTTCCACAGGGATGTTTTACCCTGTGGAAGATCTTTAAATACTTATTATTTTTTGTAATAAGGGGCATCCTCACTTGTGGGAGAACCAGGCTATGGATTTCTAATACAAACTGAGACATAAGTTGATGTTTTGGTACAGCTTTCGCTTTTCAATATATCAATCTTTTGTTTCAAGTTTATGCATGCCGTTTGCAGTTGATTATAGACTACTTTATCTATCATAGTCTTTTGCAGAATGATGTGATTTAATTAATGTGATCCATGTCTGATTTCTTTCAATACTTAAAAATACAACAATTACTTTATTCAGTTAATGAATGAAAGATTTCTCTTCTTCATCAATTGAATTATTTTGTATAAGTCTTTGCATACAGGTTTATCTAATTGTGAAGACTTGTAAATCATATGATTGTTGTAATATTTATGTCTTGTTTGTCCTATAATTATATTAAAGAGAACTGCAGCTTTCTGTTTACAAGGAGCGCTTGGATAATTTGGAGCGGGTTTCCTCCCTCCGGTCAGCTAAGACAACCATCATTTACAGGAAAAACCTGGAGCCTTTCTCCAGGTCAGTTTGTTATTTATTTTCTTGATTAATTTGTTAGTACAATATTAGTAGTTTAGTTAGATATATGTTAGGTTATATTTGTAGTTAGAATTAGTATATTAGTTGTTTAGTTTAGTTAGTTTTTTTGTTTTATTTTTGTTCATAAAATTATAAAATCAACAAAAATATCTTTCTCTGTCTTAGGGCAGAATGCAAATGAGTTTTTCAGGTTTTATTTAAATCTGTAAATTGTAGATATTGTACATTTTGTGAATAAGATTTATTTATGTTAGTTACTTAGTTAATTAGTTAGAGTTAGTNTCTTCCCAGATTTTATGTAAACAGTTTTGATAACTTCCACAGGGATGTTTTACCCTGTGGAAGATCTTTAAATACTTATTATTTTTTGTAATAAGGGGCATCCTCACTTGTGGGAGAACCAGGCTATGGATTTCTAATACAAACTGAGACATAAGTTGATGTTTTGGTACAGCTTTCGCTTTTCAATATATCAATCTTTTGTTTCAAGTTTATGCATGCCGTTTGCAGTTGATTATAGACTACTTTATCTATCATAGTCTTTTGCAGAATGATGTGATTTAATTAATGTGATCCATGTCTGATTTCTTTCAATACTTAAAAATACAACAATTACTTTATTCAGTTAATGAATGAAAGATTTCTCTTCTTCATCAATTGAATTATTTTGTATAAGTCTTTGCATACAGGTTTATCTAATTGTGAAGACTTGTAAATCATATGATTGTTGTAATATTTATGTCTTGTTTGTCCTATAATTATATTAAAGAGAACTGCAGCTTTCTGTTTACAAGGAGCGCTTGGATAATTTGGAGCGGGTTTCCTCCCTCCGGTCAGCTAAGACAACCATCATTTACAGGAAAAACCTGGAGCCTTTCTCCAGGTCAGTTTGTTATTTATTTTCTTGATTAATTTGTTAGTACAATATTAGTAGTTTAGTTAGATATATGTTAGGTTATATTTGTAGTTAGAATTAGTATATTAGTTGTTTAGTTTAGTTAGTTTTTTTGTTTTATTTTTGTTCATAAAATTATAAAATCAACAAAAATATCTTTCTCTGTCTTAGGGCAGAATGCAAATGAGTTTTTCAGGTTTTATTTAAATCTGTAAATTGTAGATATTGTACATTTTGTGAATAAGATTTATTTATGTTAGTTACTTAGTTAATTAGTTAGAGTTAGTATAGTATTAGTTAGTAGATTGAATACATAGAATAGTTATATTAGTTTAGTTTGTTTTAATAGTTACTTTAGTTCGTTTATTTTTGTTAGTTAATAGTTAGTTTCAGTTAGATTAGTTAGTTTAGAATAGTTTTTCTTTTTTGTTTTCTTAGGACCTTAGATCGGCTAACGAAGCCGCTAAACCCGTCAGGGTGGTTCATCCCAAATGTCTTGGGTTATTAGACAACCCCAGGCCGATTCTACTCTCTCAGTTGACGGACGTTCAATTTTTCCCATCAACAAATGGCGCTAGAAGGAGGGCCTGAATTTAATTAATGGCACGAGGCGGTCGCAAGACTCCTCCACTACCTAATCGCTCACCTATAGTGACTAGAAGTCGTTCAAACGATAATATTCCCCTTCAAACAACAACCACTTCAACCGACGATCAACAGATCACATTTGAGCCAGAAACCCCTAATCTTACAGGTGGTGACATACAAGAGATTGTCCATCAATATCTTATTAAAAATCAGAGTGCCTTATCCCATTTAAGGCAACCTAACCGTCCCTGGGGACAACCTTTGGACTTCTCTGATATCAGAGAACAATTAGGTGACACTAGTCTCACTGTGAATCCTTCAGATCCAATCTCAAATCCTGCTACAGGAGGATCTGGGATAGCCCCTTCACCACCTCCATCATCTCCTTCCTCTTCTGGAGGATATTCCTCTGACGAAGGAAATTCCCCTTCTCAGCCTTCCACACCCACTACACCAATGGAAAATCAGAACAACCTTGCTAGACCTTGGCTTGATCAGGATGCCGTAGCTGTACCTGGAGCTCAGCACCCTCTACCTAAACACCTAGATAAATGGCTTCCCAAGTTTGATCCTGACTCAAAACAGATCGCTGAAGATCACATTAAAATTTTTATGTTAGCAATAAGACTCCGCAATGTTGAACATGAATATGTAGTCTGTAGGTTGTTCCCCTATACTTTCGAGGGCAATGCATCCACATGGTACTTTTCCCAACAACCCCATACCATCGTGTCTTGGGAAAAGTTCGAGTCATGCTTTTTGGAAAAGTTCGGAGATGATAAGCCTCCAGAAGTCCTAGTCATGGATCTTTCTAGCTTAAAAATGAACCCAAAAGAAAAAGTTAAAGACTTTAATCAAAGATTCTTAACACTCAAAAACCGAATCCCTACGGATTCTATGCCTGCTGAGAGTCTTATAATAGCATACTACACTAAATATTTGCATCAAAGTATAGCTATTTGGGTTAAATGATCTAAGAAAACCACATTGTTAGAAGCCTTCGAGGAGGCCAACCAGATTGAAAAGGACATACTTAGTCTTAAAGACTCTACTAGCAATGAAACTGAGACTAGTGCTTCTTCTAAAAAGAAGATCGAAATCCTCCCCAGACTCACTCAAAGTAAAACACAACCTGAAAACTCTGATTTAGAAAACTTAACTAAAGTTATTCAAAAACTATCAAATCAAGTTATAGACTTGAAAAGGTCGACCGAAGAAGCTTCCTGGAGCAAAGGACCTTACAAACCCCCATTTCGGAATCCTTTTCCCACTAACCGACCTAACCCAACCACCGAAGGCCTTAATCTAGAAAGTCTGCAATGTGCCCTTCAAACAATTCTAGAAGCCCAAGATAACTTGATGCCTCCTGAGATTCCTAAGGAGGTAGTTGAACAAGAAACAGTTCAAGAAGAAGAGTCTTCTCCAAACATTTTCAAACACTTCTCGGATAGCATCCTTCAAGCTAACTTCGAGACAGTACATCCTTATAATACCAGGAGTAAGACAACAAACAAACCTTCTTTCGAAAATACTACAACTTCGCCTCCAAAGCAATCTAAATCAGCTGAGACTAAACAGAGTAATGTGAACCCCAACTTAGATTATGATGTAGTTGAATATCTTAAAAAGTTGAGAGCTAACATTTCTGTTTATGAGTTATTGAAGTTTCCATTTTTGCTACAAAAAATGTTACAAAATATCTCGGAGAATGGAAAAAATGGTAATTCTAATGGTAACAAGGTTGTGAAGAACAAAGTTCCCCAGAAGACTTCCACTAAAAACAATCTTGATCCTCAAGATAAAGGAAGCCTTCCTGTAAGCAATGTAAATAATGTAAATAATGTAGATAAAGTAGCCTTAGAAACTGCGAGTAAAAAGCCACAAGCTACTACTCTTAGTACTCGCAAAAATGTACCTCCATTCCTATTAAATTTAGAGATCTTTAATAGAAATGTGCACAATTGTATGGTAGACTCAGGAGTGTCATCCAATGTGATGCCTTGGTCTGTTTTCCAAAAGTTAAACGCAGAAGTTGAACCATCTACTTTAAAAATCATACAACTTGATCAGACAAATGTCAAAGTTATAGGCAAACTAAAGAATGTGATTATTAGATTATCATCTAACCCCAAGGTTCATCAAGTTATTGATATAATTTTTGTGGATATTCCAGAAGTGTATGGTCTGTTTTTAAGCAGGGACTGGTCGGAACAACTACATGGCTATTTCACGACTGATTGGTCCCATCTATGGCTTCTGGAGAATGGCAAGCCTAATAAAATCAAAGTAAATCATGAGCGCTACCTTAAGTTCACAGTTACAGATTTGAACGATCCCAATGAACCATATACACCTCCTGCTGATTCACCCAAAGTACAAGGTATGGACACCTTCTTCGACAATTTTATGGCCGAGGATTCACCTATCACCAATCTTGAACAACAATCCGAGATTGTAGCATATATGCAGCCAACAGATTCCACGCAAAGGTCCCATGTACCCGATAAAAATTAAATTTGGTCTCTGTATTTCGACGGGTCAAAGTACAAAGAAGGAGCTGGCGCAGGCTGCATCATTATCGATCCGGCAGGTAACAAAACATTGATGGCATGTAGGTTGGAATTTGAATGTACTAATAATATTGCAGAATATGAGGCTTTACTACAAGGTCTCAGAAAATCTTTGGATATGAACATTCAAAATTTAACCGTCTTTGGCGACTCTGAAATAGTGGTTAGACAGGTAAGAGACTCTATCCACTGTCTGTCGTCACATCTCAAAAGCTACTAGTCTGAGGTATGGAATTTAATGAATAAATTTTTTTCTTTCAATATAAATTCTATTCCTAGATTGAATAACTCTGAAGCAGATTTATTAGCTAATGTAGCTTCTAAACTTCTTCCTGCAGAAGGCTTGTCCCCAGATGCATTCTCCGTTGAGCTACTTTTCCGGCCATCCATCCCCGACAACATCACGAACTGGAGAGTATTTGACGATGATCAGCAAATTATTAACTTTCTGCATATGGAAGAAACCTTTCAAGATGCGGTGATAGACGAACACACGCACGATGACAATTTGTGCGATTTCACGGTAATAGCACATCCCAGAACAACTGAATCTTCATCGGATATGGTAAACTCGATCCCTAAATCTGTAGTTAGATTAGAGAAGTTTTACGATTTTCAAGATAAATTTAAAAATATGGTCAATTGTAAAACCAATAGTTCCTCGTTATCTTATGAAAAAGTAAACTTAGGAACTAATGAAAATCCTCAGTGCATTAATCTAGGGTTGGAATGTTCTCAACAAGAAAAATCTGCATTTATTAAATTGTTCAAAGAATTCAAAGATGTCTTTTCATGGACGTAAGATGACCTTAAAACTTTCGACCCTAACATCATACAACATGTCATTTCGACGAAGCCCCAAACCTTACCCTTTCAACAAAAACTAAGGAAAATGCACCCCAATCTCGAACCAACCGTTCAAAAATAATTGAATAAGCTCCTAAATGCTAAGATAATTTTTTCTGTTAGACACACTCAATGGATTTCTAACCTTGTCCCAGTCTGGAAGAAAAGTGGGGAAATTCGACTCTGCGTCGATTTCCGAAACCTTAATAGAGCGTCTGATAAAGACAACTATCCTGTCCCGCCCATGGAACAAATCCTTCAACAGGTATCTAGTTATGAGAGGCTATCCTTACTGGATGGTTTCTCATGATACAACCAAGTCCTGATGTCTCCACCAGACCAACTTAAAACTACCTTCCGTACTCCGTGGGGCACTTATGCTTATCGCAAAATGCCCTTTGGATTGATTAATGTTGGAGCCACCTTTCAGAGAGAAATGGGCATTGCTTTCTTAGGCTTAATCAATCAGTCCATCGTAGTTTACTTAGATGATGTGACTGTATTTTCTAAAAAAAAAACCGATCATCTAGCTCACTTACGAGATGTCCTACTGCGATGTCGCAAATACGACATCTCCTTGAATCCCAAAAAATCCATCTTTGCAGTAGAACAGGGTAAACTCTTGGGATTCATTGTGTCTATCGAAGGGATGATTATTGAACCCGAAAGGACTCAAGTCATCGTGAAACTTCCCCCTCCTACATCCAAAAAGTCTATGCAGTCTTTCTTAGGCCATATTAACTTCGTGAGAAGATTCATCCCCAGTTTCTCCGAAATGGTCAGGCCTTTACAGAATCTGATAAAGAAAGACACCCAATATCACTGGGGACCCCTAGAAAATCAATCTTTTAATGAAATAAAGAAGGCCATAATAGACGCTTCGTCTCTCATGAGCCCATATTTTTCTCAAGACTTTACACTCTACACTTTTGCTTCTGACCGTTCCTATGCTGCCGTCCTAACCCAAAAGAATGCCAAGAAAAATGAAGTACCCATTGACTTTATGAGATCTTCTTTCAAAGGCACTGAACTTAATTACCCAATGGTAGATCGGCAAGCCTACGCTGTTTTCAAAGCAGTTAAGCACTTCCGGTCCTATCTTTTGAAGTCAAGGACGAAAGTCATTGTCCCCTACCCAACCGTAAGGAACCTGTTAGTGCAGAAGGAACTAGGAGAAAAGAGAGCCAATTGGGTCACCTCTCTATAGGAGTATGACTTAGAAATCACCCCAGCTCAGATAGTGAGAGGCCAAGGGTTGTGCAAGTTAGTTGTTGATTCAGCAGTAGGACAGCAAGAAGAAAGCGATACGTCAAACCTAGGACAACGCGATCAAAGTCTAATCTGTTGCGCGCAAAACCCTGTTAGTCCTTGGTATGACGATATAAGATTCTGTCTTGAACATGGGTTAGCCCCCCGTCACCTAGACCCCGCTAAAATAAGAGCGTTGAGATTAAATTCTTCCCCCTTTCATCTGGTTAATGGTGTTTTGTTTCATCAGAATTTTGACGGCATACTGATGCGTTGTCTTGAAAAGGACGAAGCAGAAAAAGTCTTGCTCGAGTTGCATGCAGGAGAAGCTGGTGGTCATTTTGGTGGTGACACCACTACTCATAAGGTTTTAAGAGCCAGTTATTACTGGCCCACACTTTTTAGAGATGCCCATTTTTGTGTCGTAAATGTATCATTTGTCAAAAAGCATCAGGGCGGTTACAAAAACCAGCCTTTCCTTTGCAGCCCGTTTCAGTAGATTCTCCTTTTCAATAGTGGGGACTTGATATCATAGGTCCAATCAACCCTCCATCCTCGCAACAACAAAAGTTTATTGTGATAGCCACAGATTACTTTACCCGATGGTCTGAAGCTGCTGCGTTAAGAACTGTCAACACTAGTCAGGTTATTGCCTTTCTAAATTCGAATATTATCACTCATTTCGGTATCCCTGACTATTTAGTATTCGATAATGCTTCTTAATTTTCCTCTCTTGAGATGAGTGAATTCGCTTTGGAAAAAGGAATTAAGTTGAAGTATTCTGCTAGTTATTACCCCTAGAGAAATGGATTGGTAGAATCCACAAACAAGAACTTGATCAAAATAATCAAGAGAACGGTGGTTGAAAATCACAAAAATTGGCACAATGCACTGCTAAATGCGTTGTGGGCTGATAGGGTAACACCAAAAGATGCTATAGGTAACTCCCCCTTTTTTCTTGTTTATGGCAGAGAAGCAATTCTGCCACCTCACATTCTTCTTCCTTCACTTCAGTTGTCACAGAAAGTCCAAGAAGAAGATTGTCCCCCTTTGGAAAACCGAATTAACGCTTTGATGAAGCTAGAAGAGGTAAGAGCCCAAGCTAAAATCTGGTTCGATTCTAATTCTGCTTCTGATAGGAATTTTGAAGTAGGTGATCTCGTCTTGAAGTGGGACAAACCACACGAGGGAAAGGGTGAGCACACAAAATTTCAAAATTTGTGGCTTGGACCGTTTTTAATTGCTGAAAAGTTGGGTCCCAGTTCTTTTCGATTGAAAAATCTTGAAGGGAAGCCTCACACCTACCCGGTGAATGGCCAAGCCTTGAAAAGATACTTTTCTTGATAACTACCCTTGTATATCATGTACATATTTTTTCTTGTGTTTGCTTTTTCGTTTTGTTTTTGTTTTTTATTTGAATTTATCAGTTTGTGTTTTTGGAAATACACATACCTGTACATTGAGCTATTCAGACAAAGACAATAGAAAATTCCTTCACTAAAATAACTGCTAAGAAAAAGGTATAAACATCAATGGTATATTTATGAAATTTATGTTGGAAAAGTCTGTTGTTTGAAAGAAGTTGACTAATTTCGATCTCTAAGTAAAGCTTGTCATGATCATCTATTATCTTTTTACGTTGTCCCTATTCCGTAAAGGAATGAATCAGAGGATGTCTCCCTGCCTTAGGAAGTTGTTTTTGTAAATAAAACATCTCTGGATCTAAATAAAGGACAGTTCTAAAAATTCTGATGAGGTCTAAAAAAATATGTTAAAATATCATGATTTTCAGCGTCACCCCGCTCAACTACAGATCTATGAAAAGAAAAAACAAAATAAATTATTAATAAGAGCTGTGGGAAGTGCTTGTAAACCCTCCGAGATGTTGAACAAGTCTGCTAGCAGTGGGTAAATGCATGCATGCCGCCAATATAACTTCACCGGGGTACTGAACAGGCCCACTGGCAGCGAAGCAATGTCGGGTATATGAAAATTTGCAAATAAGAATCCTCTTAATGTCCTTTATTCTGATCCAGAACTTCTTGGCAAGATACAGATGTCAGAGTGGGTTAAATGGAAACCCTGTTGAGGCTATGGACGCCTGCTGGCAGTAGTGGCTCTGTCAACAGTATTGGAGATTTTATCTTTAATATCATGACTTGTTGGTCTTAAGACTTTTATCAGTTATCATCCTTTAAACACTGCTGGAATGACTTGTTGGTCTTAAGACTTTTATCAGTTATCATCATTAACCAACTATTCCAGCAGTTGGTTAATGATGATGTTTATAAGATTTTCAGTTGTTGCTTTTGAGTTGGAATTATCTTTGTTGTCCTAATTTGAATTTGCTCCTTTTAGCAGAGATAACTGCTTCTACCAGTGTGTCTCCATTGTTGGCATCCAATTCACATTTTTCCACTGTCTTATGAGCTGCCTACACAAATGTTTTGCAAACATCAATTTTCTCATCGCAATTTTAAAATAAACGACATTTTTTTTTTTGCGACATTTGGACATTTACCTTCGTTGTTGTTTTCATGACTGTAAGCGTGAAAACTTGGTCTTTCGTAGTCGCATTAAAATCATTATTTGAACTGCCGTTATCCTTCTTGTTGATATCCCCATTGCGCTTACATTTCACTTATCATTATGTAGTTTGCAAAACTCTTTTGATCTGTACTCTTTGGACATTCTTAGATTGATTGTGTGACTTTGTCTCATTGAATTGCGATGCATTAGCATTTGGATTTATATGTTCCTTGATTTGATCTACTTGACCATTGGTTTCATGAAAATACATAGGTGTTATGGTTAAATCCTTCATATATATCTTTTAATATGATACCTATGTTTGTTTTTTCAAAACTATTGACATGTTGATTATATGAAGACCCATTGGCACATTGGTTAAACTCTTGATATGAGTTGTTAGAATACATTGGCGCATGGTTAAACATTTGGTATTGGTCTCAATTTGTATGATTGGTTTTAAAACTATGGCATAACGTTGATTGCGCGTGGTGGTTTATACACTTACCATTGGTTTCATTGGTCGGCCAAGTGACATGATTGTTGAACTATACTATAATGGGTAGAATAGCTATAAGACGACGGTTGTACCTTGGCAATAACTATTATGCATGGCAGAAAATAGCTCCACCACCTTCGCACGATGTCATTTATGCCTATCCCTTATCCCTGTTTTACCTCTGCTCGCTCGGGTAACCCTTCGTGCACCCTACTCTTGTGTATGCTATGATCCAAACCCTGGCTCGTTCACCATGTGCTCGGCTCCATGGCACCAGTGGTGCGAATCGAGCCGAATGACAGCCAAGCCTTTTCTATTGTTCGACAATGCCCGGAAAGACTTAGAGGATAACGGTTGGCTCACCTTTGTGCAGAGGTTTGAGGGTTTTAATTTATTTGTGGCACAACAGTTCGCCCTGACTTTTGATGGATGTAGAGCCAAGGTGGGTGACATCCAGTTGGAAATCAATGAGGAGTTTATTAGTTCTGCTACAGGGTTACCCTCCTCGGGACAACGTTGGTTCAAAAATTCTAAGGTCGAGGAGGTGCCATGGCCGCTACTGTTCGTCTCGCGAAAGGTCACATCTTGTGACAGAGGTATGCCTATCTCTGTGCTTAAACCATGATGTCATGATACTTTGATGGTTTTCAAACAATTCGTGACCTATGAGGGTCAATATGGACTCAATTTTCTCTACCACCTGCGTTTGTTAATGAATTTTATGGGATACCCATTGAATATGCCTTTCTTTTTCTAGCGTAGCCTGTACAAAATGTCAAAAAGGTTTAAAAGGGAGAAGGCCGATAGTAGCCTGTTCCACCATGGATTAATTATACTTATCATTTTTCATCACTTAAGTCTCCAGGGTGATAGTTGGCGAGCTTTTATCGCTCAGAATGGTTTTGATGATACAGACCCGGTCCAGGTTGACAAGCCTGTGATTAATGAAGCTAAGGCCGGGCCACCCGTGCCCTTCCACATCTTACTTCCCTCTCCTAAGCCCTTGGTCGACCCTGATACTGACTTACCTGACATTATAACTAAGAAGGATGAGGCTATTAAAAAGCCTGTAAGAAAAAAGGCCAAGGAAAACCCTATTGTTGATGGTAAAGGAAAAAAGAATGCTCGGCTTATCTCGAGAATGGCTAGGAATAAGCCTAAACCTAGTGTCGAGCAGAAGCCCATAGTCCTTAGTGAGGATTCAGACTCTGACATAGAATGCTTCCTAGCTAGTGAGTATCCTTACTCAAAGGGTTTGTGCTCTGAGCCACCTTATGATTTTGTTTCTAATCTTCCCCCTTGACTAAAGAATAATCCTAGCTACCCTGGGATCAAATTGCCTAACAAAACCCTTGGCAATGTAACCAAACCCTCACCTGCACTTTCGAAGCCCGGACAGTCGTCCTGTGACCAATGTGATTTGTGGTTGGAACGATACTATATGGGCATTCCCCTGCTTCAATCGAAAATCAAATCGCTAGAAAGTCAAGTTGCAGTATTCACCAGCCAAAGAGACAAACTCCAAGCAACTGATAGGAAGCAGAGAACCACTGGTTCCATCACTTTCAAGAATGTTGAATCGGCCACAACCGTGGTCAACTCCAAATGTTCATGATCAAGCTGTTTGCTCGTCATATAGGTATGAATTTTGATATCATTTTAGTTTTGTGAATGACCAGGATTAATATAATGATGTGAGTTTGGTTTTCGAATAGCTCTGTCTATCCTTTGAAATGGCTATGTCATAATGTTGTTCATCCTGTACATTGTTTTCGCACTGCTAAAAATAAATGAAGTTTTGATTTGGATACATGATTTGTTCATTCCCAGTTTAGCCACTGATAGATTCTTATCGGATTTGATTTGCTTTCAATTGGATTTGTTTTGTATCTAAATCTGAACCAGAGGTTTTTCATGATAGATTTAGAATATGATCATGTTTTGGTTTGATTTCGTTATGGTTAGTTTGTATGTTGTGATAACGATTTCATGAGTTTGGTTGTTATGATCTTTTAATATGCTGTGTCATTTAATGTTCTAAATAGGGAATACAACTCTGATCGTTTCCGATTTGGAAAGAATGACTCTGTTTTTATGGAAACAATACTCTCATTTAAGTCTGTGCAAATGATATTCACACTTGAATCATAGAATGGTTTTGATCCACGACGACTATGTTAAACCCCAGCCGTTTGATTCGCTTGATTGGATTGTTGTGTATCTTCAGTTAGTATGATCGATTTTATGAGTTGTATTCGTATAAAAAATAGACTTGATTACAGCTCTGTTAATTTTAATTTTCAAACGAGTTTGTTAACTCAAATCGACCTATGTTATTGCTGTCAAATTCGTATAAGGAAATTCGGGTAATAGGTGTTTCAAAATGCATTCAAGAAATGATCTCATGAATGATTTTGTCTGCCCCAATTTGCAATAACAAACGATCGGCAAATCCTTACAAACTCTGTTACCAACTGATTGATCTCGTTATGATTTCATTTGTGACAATTTGCGCACCAGTTTTGATTTGATTCGCTCATGGCATGGACCGTTTGTTATGTCAATACAGTTATGTCGATTTGGAAGTGATCTTGTTTGGATTCGATCGTGTCTCTTGTCTATGAGGCAGCACAACAATTGTCTGTGATTTGTTTTAATTATGTCGATATCAAATTGATATGAAACGATTTCATAACTGTTCGATTATGATTCTATTCACCCGACTTTGTGGTAACAAACGAAACATAGTACACGTATCTCTGTATTCATTTGATTGATCTTGGTCTTGTTTGACTTCAAAATGGTATAACAATTTCAAATTGAATGATTCATTTTCAAATAGCTATTGGATGTTAGTTAAATTTAATTCTTTAATAGATTTGAATTGATTTTTATGTTGATTCTGTGTCTTATTTAGACCAGCTACAGAATCGCAAGATTATGTAGCTAGTCTATAGAATTAGATTTTTTTTATCATTTTATTAATAAAATACCCTTCTAACTTGTCTATTTTGAACACCTTTCAGGTACATCCAAATTGCATTGGACATGCTGGATAGTCTAGGGGATATTTGTGTGTTTTAGTTTTATTTTAGGTTCCTAGTTTAGTTAAACTTGGGATATCTTCCCAGATTTTATGTAAACAGTTTTGATAACTTCCAGAGGGATGTTTTACCCTGTGGAAGCTCCTTAAATACTTATTATTTTTTGTAATAAGGGGCATCCTCACTTGTGGGAGAACCAGGCTATGGATTTCTAATACAAACTGAGACAGAAGTTGAGGTTTTGCTACAACTTTCACTTTTCAATATATCAATCTTTTGTTTCAAGTTTATGCATGTCGTTTGTAGTTTATTATAGACTACTTTAGCTATCATAGTCTTTTGTAGAATGATGTGATTTAATTGATGTGATCCATGTCTGATTTCTTTCAATACTTAAAAATACAACAATTACTTTATTCAGTTAATGAATGACAGATTTCTCTTCTTCATCAATTGAATTATTTTGTATAAGTCTTTGCATACAGGTTTATCTAATTGTGAAGATTTATAAATCATATGATTGTTGTAATTTTTATGTCTTGTTTGTCCTGTAATTATATTAAAGAGCACTGCAGCTTTCTGTTTACAAGGAGCGCTTGGATAATTTGGAGTGGGTTTCCTCCCTCCGATCAACTAAGACAACCATCATTTATAGGACAAACTTGGAGCGTTTCTCCAGTTTAGTTTGTTATTTATTTGCTTGATTAATTTGTTGGTATAATATTAGTAGTTTAGTTAGATATATGTTAGGTTAGATTTGTAGTTAGAATTAGTATATTAGTTGTTTAGTTTAGTTAGTTTTTTTGTTTTATTTCTGTTCATAAAATTATAAAATCAACAAAAATATCTTTCTCTGTCTTAGGGAAGAATGCAAATGAGTTTTTCAGGTTTTATTTAAATCTGTAAATTGTAGATATTGTACATTTTGTGAATAAGATTTATTTATGTTAGTTAGATAGTTAATTAGTTAGAGTTAGTATAGTAGTAGTTAGTAGATTGAATACATAGAATAGTTAGATTAGTTTAGTTTGTTTTAATAGTTATTTTAGTTAGTTTAGTTTTGTTAGTTAATAGTTAGTTTTAGTTAGAATAGTTTTTCTTTTCTGTTTTCTTAAGACCTTAGATCGGATAACGGAGCCTCTAAACCCATCAGGGTGGTTCATCCCAAATGGCTTGGGTTATTAGACAACCCCAGACCGGTTCCATTCTCTCAGTTGACGGACGGTCAATTTCGCCCGTCAACAGATGGGTCCTTGAATATTCCAGGACCAATTTTGATGACTGAAAAAGCATCCAAGCTAGTGCAGACAAGGGGGGGGGTGTTATCAATGTTGGCAAAATGATGAGGCTTGTAATTTGTAAGTTGGTTGATGGTGATAATTTTCCTATTATGGGGGTACATCAACGTATGAAACATAGAAGAGGCTACCAAATTCATAACATACATGTAGCTATGTTTGAACAAGATAGTGTAATCAAGTGGGGTGTCGATAACTTCAATGTCAATCAGGATGGTTTTTCCCCTGAGTTCTATGGGGAAATTTTGGAAGATCCCTTCAGGGGATGATGGTCGACCATCATAAAATCTTAGGGTGATGTCAGATGGTACTAGCTCAGGTGAGTCACGTTTCTTCCATACTAATTTGGACATGATGCATGTGGATGCACCTTCATCGATGATGCACCTATGAACTATGATGTTTCGTATCTTAACTGGTATCTGAAAAGCTACCAAGGTGGGGAAGCGTGGTTCTCCATTATCTAGATCAAAGGTGATGAGTCAAGTATCAACTGGGTCAACTGCCCCCAAGGTGGAAAGCAAGGATTTGTGTTGTGATGGATAGGTTTGGAGGACCTCCAACACAGACATGACTACAGGAGACTATGCTAAGTCATCGACTAGACTATAGTTATGTGTTGAAATAGCCTAAGGGTTATGTATGTTCTGTCGTAGAGGTATGCGGGGTATACGAGGATTTGGTTCAATTTTAGGGCATGGAATCATCAACTATTTTCTGGCGGTATCAAGAGTTGTTCCTGAGGTGGTTGGGGTAGAGTCGGGAGGGAATCTGTATTGACGACTACGTGTTTGCATAAGAATCTATTCCTTGTTGATATGGAGGATATTGCGATCGACCAGATTTCTGGTTTGATTGGGAATGGGGTTTTGATACTGCCCCATTTGTGGTGGGGTAGAGGGTATCTCTTGCTGGATATTCATAACACATTGGTGTGGAATAGGGTTTTGCAAAATGGCCAGAGGTGGTGGTTTCAAATAATGTTGTGGGGCCTGCTAAGGGGTAGGCAGGGCCGAGGGGTGTTGAGTTTTCATGGATTCTTTCATCCGTTTGATATCGACAATTTGGGGGAAGTGGTGAGTATAATGTCCATACTCACCACATAGAGCACAAGGGAAGTTAGTTCTACGGTTATTGTTCTCCCCTTGTCCTGCTTGATATTTATTGTTTCCCCCTTGGGGGTTTTGTTTGCCTTGTTTCTGATTTCCCCTAGCGGGATGATTTTGTTGGGGGTTATTTCCTTCAGGTCCCTGGTTGTTATTGTTTGGGTTTTTTCCTTAATTTTTGGCATTATTTGGCTGATGGGCCAGATTTTTCGAATTCAACTGTTCAAAATCATGAACCTGTTAAATGGGAGAGGGACGAAAAAAATTAACACCGACATGAGGTTGTCTTGGTGGAGGAGAAGCTTGCTGGGGAGGACTAGGAAATGGAAAATATGGATTGTTTTGTGGAGATGATACATATGGTGTGTAGGAAGTTAAATTAACCATTGTTGGGGTTATATGTGGGGGTTATGGGTGAAATCATGCTTGGTTGAGAAACCATATGTATCATGGGTATCGGTGGGGGTCCTCCCAACGATGGAGGGTTAGACACAGAATATGACTATTGGTGAGTGGGAGGAGGGTAATAAGATGTCCCTCCATATGTTTTTAGTTATTGATTTTCACCATAAGTAGGTGATGGGTGACTTTAAGGGTTGAGGTGTTTCATAGAACCAATCAACCCATCTGCAACATTAGAAACCCTAGGTTTTTCCTGGCCAAATGGCAGGGGTCTGGGTGCATAAGGAAAAATTGTGTATAAGTAACCTGATTGGGCATATATGAGGTCTAATTGCTGAGCCATGTTGATGGATTCCTCTTCTAATTGAGGAAAAGTAGATGCTACATCCTTGGAAATAACAAGTATGAGTGATTTGAAAAACCAATCAAGACATTGTTCTTTGGTGGTTTCTGCTTTACACAAACTACATCGCCACCACCATTCATGGATGTGGTCACCATATGGATAGAAATGATTTGTTTGAACTCAGATAGAAGCTCTAAATCAGTGACAGACAAACTGGTAATTGGAAAAAGGACAAAAAGGCCTTGGCCAATGATTCAAATGTCACATGGGACCCCGATTTTTCTTCCACATACCATTTATCTAATGAACCAATGAGAGTTATTTGAAATAACCTCAAGAAGATAGAATCATCCATGATGATGTTTGAAGAGCACCATAATTTGAAGGTCATAACATGGTTGGCGGGGTCTTTCCCTGTTTTTCCTTCAAACTTTGGAATGTATGAAGGTAATTTGGTAGGCATATTGGGCCAAGTGGCATCATGTAAAATGGGGTCATTCATGAATTTGGTTAAATTAGGAATGTTGAGGAATGCCAAGTATGGAAAAGGGGGATTTGGTGGAGGATTAGTTACAACCATTGTGTGAGTAGGTAGTGGACTTGTCCCTTGAGAGGGATTTAGTAGGTGTGTACCTATTCCTTGAGAAGGAGTTTGACTCCCCCCTCCTTGTGAAGGAGAAACAATAGATGGATTTCCTTGGTTATTTTACCCAAGCAAAGTGGAACCAAGTAATGCAGATCCCAACAAATTAGCACTCAATGGGGTGTGAGATGGTTGAGATGGTGAGTTGGCAAGACTAGGGACTGCTCCTAGAATAGGAGGGAGATTCTGCAAGTGTCTAGAATGATAGGGATTCTATGGTTCCCCTATGGTTTTGACTAACAAAGTGAATGTGTGAAAGTGGTGACAAGAGAAATAAATGAACAAGTTCTTTTTATATTTTTGACCTTCATAAAATAGTATAACTTACAGTTGCATGTAATCAAATGAACATCACATATAAATCAATTGTAAAATAAACAAGCATGTGGATAGGTGGATTTTTTTGGCGTGGGGGAAACAATAACAAAAAATTAAATATCATGTCCTAAATAGACTTACCATCCTTCCTCTCGATTTAGCACTAGGCCTTCCAATAACACTCAATAGTGGGGCCTGAAGCCACCAAAAGAGGAACTAGTGAAGGTTGAAGTAGTTAGTTATAATGAGGGATAGAGGGTGCATATCCCAAAAGAGCTGGTGATATTTCTCGATAGCCACAAAAACTATGACCAAGGTGCAATTGCGGCCCACAACCTCCACCTGGGTAGATATCCTAAGTTTGGCCACTAAGTACCTCGTTCAAAGTGCAACATTTAGATTTTCATTTTAAAAAATGGGTCACGGGCTGGATGCCCTCACAAGAGTTGGGTGACTCAAGAATGGATGCACAGAACAACTGAACCTCGGCCTTCGACCCCTCATGGGTATCTCCTTGCATTATGGTATATGAACACTTGAATTGGAGGATTTGAAGGATCCCTATTCTCAACTTCTATTGTTTCAAAATGTGAGAACCTGATAACAAGGGGTTATTTGGATGCATACCCCCGAGATCCTACCTAGACTAAAAATTTATTTCTGCACCTCCTTTGGAGGAAAATTTAGTGCGTTCTTAGAAAAGTTTTAGATGTGGTGGGCTAAGAGATTGGGGTCATAGACCAACCTCGTTTGAATTAAATTGGTGTGGATAGTTTCTAAAGAAGTAGTCAGATCTTTCATAATTCCTTTGAAGTACTTTGTGGGTACCACAAAAGAAATCTTACTTCAACCTCCACTATTCTAATGGAAATTATGTGTGTGAGGAGTGGCTTTGTGTGCAAGAAATTGAAAAATGTGAAAATATTTTTAATAAGTTAAGTGTAATATTGCATCATGTGGACTTCCTGTGGTCCTTACAAATATTCTTACCTATCTTACTATGTTTCTTTGGTACAACCTTGCGGAATATTTAAATCCCTAAAGAACTAGCAATGTGGAAATATGGGTCCTTACTTGATCATTTAAGCTCCCTAGAATGTTGTCTATACTAAGAAATATTTTGAAAACTATCCTAGGGTTGTATATATGTGGGAATGTATGGGACCATTACTTGATCTTTTAAACTTTCCTAGATTGTTGTCTAAACCAAGAAATCTTTTAGAAACTATCCTAAGATTTCAAACATGTGGGCATGTATGGGTGCTTACAAAGATTTAAGATGATTTCCAAAACTAATAGGTACCATAGGGGGTTTTGTCCTCTCCTAATGTTTTCTTAAGGGAGATGAAATTTCCTTTCAACCACCTTTTCTAATTCCCGATATCACACTAGGGTGTGGGGGAAGAGAATACTTGAGGGTTAAAATTGATTTCTAGTCCCAAATTAATTTATTGTATTTAAAAAAGAAATAACTTCAACTCAAAATTTTAAATGCCAAATGAGCCATCCATGTGGCAACAAAGAAAAGAGAAGAATTGTGATTTTTTTTACCCCTGTGTGCTTATGTTAGCTAACCTTCCTTGTGATAAAGGACTCTAAGTGAAGTGTGATTGCTTTACAAAGTGAAGGAAATTCAAATCTGAAGGAAATGGGCCCTCAAACCATTCATAAAACCCTTACAATTTGAAAAAAATGAAGTTATGCGCGGGTTGTAGATTTGACAGGCGTGCAGAGGGCGCAAAATTCACACAATGCACAAAGTTATGAAGGATGTCACGTGCACAGTGTGAAAAATTCATGTCTGTCTGCCTCAAAATCCATGCACTTCCTATCACATGTCACGAAAGAAATTTCCAAGTGAAATTCTCTTGCCTTGGCTCTGAATTATGACTTTGGAAGACTAGATTAGGCTGGTTTTGGTACCTGCATATCCAAACAATTAGAAAGAAGTGCTCTCAAGACTTAAATAGGGAGAAATTTTATACTCATCCCCAGTATGGTCGCCAATATGTTGTGTTGGTTTTTTCACATGGGTGAGGAAAAACACAACACTTACTTGCCTAGTTAAGTCAACTAAACAAGAAAAAGGTTTGTGAGTTGATTAGATAACCAAATACACATAAAACAAGGAAATAAAAACAAAAATAAATAATTGTTAGAGAATCTTGCAAGAACTAGAACCATGAAAAGAAAAAAATGACCATCATATAGCTACCAATGGATCAATATATTGATAGGCTAACACCATAGAGAAAGACAGGGACTTATGAATCCCCTCTTCCTCCTTGGGAGGGATCTTGAGTTCCCTAATAGAGAGTTATTCTCTTCATGCAATGGAAAGTGACAATGGTGAAGAGATACAATGTCAATCCTCTCAAGAGGTGAGTGGAATGGCCCTTGCTATAGTGCTTGAATGATTCAAAGAGAAAAGAGGATTCTTGAAGAATTATTATTGTAACATAACAATACCTTGAAGTTCTTATTTTTCTAGCACACCCATGGCACATATTTATAGTGTTCATTCATCGAGAGATACAATTGGTTCATAGTGTGAACAAGGGGCCTCTTAGGGCACTTCCTAGCCCTTGACTAGCCTCCAAGCTAGATTTCGCTCAGATATGAGTGTGAAATCGTGTTGGGGGTCAGACTAGAAGTGGTCGAGGGGATGGCAAGATTCATAAATGTGTCGTTCATGATAATTGTGTGGATTTTATCGTAGACAGTTACACATTTAGCGAACAGTGTATTCTTAGGGTTGTGTTACCATACACATTCTAGGCACTGTGCATGCGCTTCCTTTGGTGAATTTGTGCACTTTAATTTTTGAACCAAGTGTATAGTTTTGTGCATTTTTTTATGGAATTTCTTTTTGTAGGTGTAATAATTGATGTTGGGATTGATGTCTTTCTTCAACCATTGTGTGTAATGATGCAGACAATGTTTTGGTGATAACAATCCTTTTAACAACTTGTTCTTCCTTTTATACTTTCTGAGTTCATCCAGGGCACTGATCAGTTCTGCTTCAAGATCCACTTCTTCTTAAACCTCACAGTTTTCTTATTCAATCTCAAAGGTATTTTTAGTGTGATTATTTTGGGTTTCTATACCCATAAATAGATGCTCACATTCCTCTTGTTCTTCACTTTCTTCATATGAGTTGTTGTTCTCTTCAATGTAAAAGGTATTCTTTTTGTAGACCTTCCTTTTGTCTTTGGTTTGGATCTTCTTTTATTCTTTGAAATTTATTTCATCATTACTTTCTTATTGTTTTAGATAGGGACATTTGGAAGAAAAATGTTTGATATTTCCATAGTTAAAGAATATTAGAGGAAACTTTCTCTTGTATCTACCAGTTCATTTCTCAAGTTTCTTCACGAAGTTAGCTATTTATTCATTATATATTTATGACCGATCTTCATTAGACACCTTCTCCTGTTTCTTATTTGATTTTGATGCTTTAAAGCTTGTTTCTCCTTTTGCCTATCTTTTTTTCCCTTTTCTCATCTCATACATTGTGAGGATCCCATGTAGTTCATCCATTGTGAGATTATCAAGGTCTGGTCTATCCTCAAGAGTACAAATTTTGATATCACATCTCACAGGTATTGATCTCAAGAATTTTTTCACAATGGATTGATGTGTGATATATTCTCCTAATGCTCTGATTGATTTCACCACTTCATCTACTCTCTAAAGATATTCTACTATGTTCTCTTCTTCTTTCATTTTCAAGTTTTCAAATTTTGTTCTATAGGTTTGTAGTTTGGCCTTTTTGACCTTGCTATCTCCTTTATATGTGACCTTTAGTTTATCCCAAATTTATTTTGTTGTCTTACAATGCATTACTTTCACAAATATAGGATTGTCTAATCCTCCTAGGATGGCATTGGCTTCTCTTGCATTGTCATTGCAAATATTTTTTCCAGTTGTGTCTATGGGAGGAGTAGCAGGTGCAGTGTACCCATTTTCTACAGATTTCCATATATCACAACCCAAGGTAATTATATAACCTTTCATCCTCACACTCCAAAGTGCATAATCATTCCATTTGAACAAAGGTTCTCTAGTGGAAGAAATTTCTTCTTGATGATCCATTGGATTATGTAGAATATACCTTCCAGTTATTAGACTATGATGAAGGAACCCACTATGATACCAATTGTTGGAATTTAGTTCAATACTGAGAGGGGGGGTTGAATCAGTATTAATACATCTTATCAATTTTTAAATAATTATTTATTAACTTTATTGATCAACAAGAAAATTCAGTAAATAACATCAATAAGTATAAAATTAAATACAAATTACAAGTTTTATAAAAATGATTGAGTTTAGAGAACCAACTCTAGGAGACACAAATCCCCTTGTTTCAGGGCACCAACCATAGGAGGCACCAACTCCTTTTTTTCAGTGTTCCAACCCTAGGAAGCACCAACTCCCTTGTTTCAGGGCTCCAACCCTAGGAAGCACCAACTCACTTGTTTTTTGGCACCAACCCTAGGAAGCACCAAATACCTTGTTTTAGGGTAGCAACCCTATGAAGCACCAAATATCTTTATTTAAACTTCAATTAGAAAAGGATATTAATCCTTCCTTTCTCCTCCCTTCCATCCTCACTTCACAAGAATCTTCGTCTTTCTTCCTTGGATTTTGCGCATGATTTTGATCTTCAGATGTAGACCACAGACACAATTTCATTCCATTACACTTTCTTGTTGATATAGTATTCCAAATAGGTATGAATGTGAACCATTGTGTCTTTTGACAATGTACCATTGCACCTCTTCTTTTAGTTTTAACAATAATGTTGATAATATTTTATTTAACTTAAAGATGTCAAATCCTATGTATTTAATCCCTTCACATGTAAATAAAATATTGTAGAGACAATGGAATGGTTGTGTGCAAATCTTTGTCAAATTATTCCACAGGCCCTTTAAGCTGGTACATAATTCAAATTCCGCATAGGTTCTTCCTTCAATCCACTTTCCTTGTGTGTGCGGGCTCGAAACCACAGGCTTATCCACTTTAAGCGTTTCTCCTAGTGCCTTGCCATTATTATTATACACATGACCTCATTCAAAAGTGTATGTGGTCCTGTTTACTTCTATTCCCTTCACTCCTCTAATAAACCCCTTTACCTTATCATGAGACCATCACTGGAACCAAGTCCTGTGGAATTTTTCCTTCGGGCTATTATCCCTTTTCAATCTTCCAACTCTCCCAGAGTAAACTTCACCGAAATACGTACATTATATTCACTAGTAGATCAGAGAGTTGATATTTAGTCTCCTATTGACTGGATGATCTTGGATCATCTGTAGGTTTCAATGAAATCAATGATATTGACTTAATCAAGTTTTGATATGGACGTTCCTTATTTATTTCGAGACTTCAACACTCCGAGACTCCAGGATATTACAACTCTCAAGTTGTTCATCTGCACTGGAGGGCCAATGTTGAATGACCATGACCAATGGTTGGGATTTAAACCAATATCCCTATCATATAGGATGGCTGACAAGATTTCACGATTTCATGACTTTGCGATTTCATGCCTCTTCCTTCTCTCCAATGATCCTTGAAGTGGTGAATTTTCGGAGTCACAAAACTTACATTATCCTTCCATTGCTTGATCTAAAGCCTCACATTATTCTTGAATTATTCCCTGGATCTAACAATTGTTGGGATTTCATGTCTTCGAAACTCCTTGAATTCATGAATTTTTGTCTTACCCCATCCTTCCACTATACTTGATCGAATGGTCGAGAATTCACTCGAAGTTCCTCCTTGATCCGATGGTTGGTGGGATTTCATGACTTCGACCTTAAAACTTTCCAGGAATCAAACTTATTTACATTGAGAGGGATAATGTCAGATGAACATGATCAAAAAATGAGATTTAAACCAATCTTCCTATCAAATCAGACAGCCAATGGGATTTCACGATTTTTCAACTTCACAATTTCATGCTTTTTCCTTGTCTCCAATAATTGTTGAAGTGGTGAGGTTATGGAGTCCCAAATATTTATATCTCCTACTTAGCTTCAATCAAGGGCTGACGATCGATTAGTTTGATATGACGGCTCTGGTTATGCCCAAAATTTCTCAACTAGATATGATGGTTTTAATCTCTCTCAACCTTTGGCTCTACCTTGATCTAATTATTGAGATTTCTCTCGATATGGATCTAATGGTTGTAATACTTCAAACCGTAATGAGGATTTATTCATTGTTTACAAAGGAAATATTTCATTGGTTTTATGGTAACTTAGATCCTGATAGAGATTCCTTTGAAGTGCTCCTCCCTTCTAAGGTTTTCCTTCAATCTCTCCAAGGTATCAATAACTACACACTCCTCCCGCATGTAGATATTTTGCATGTTAACCGATGTGTTTCCCTCCTAAGATTTGTATTTTTGCTAGGTTTTTTGCAGCTGACATCCATGAAAACCAATATTCCAATAGGTAATGAGTTCCAACCACTAGTGTATTGGACGAAAAGTTTAAGCATGAAGGGAAGCAACAACTGGCAAGGAAGTATAAAAGAAATCAAAGGACTAACGGGGGAAGGTAATTGTCATTCAACATTCACGTTGAGAACCAAATTTACAGAGCCAAAGTTATTGTTTTGAAGTTTCAGAACTAGTTGGAAGTAGGGAACCGTTGCAGAGGAAGATGGTTCCACTAAAGGCAACAAAAAATTCAATGTCATTACTGAAGAAAATGCATGGTTAGCCAAAAATGTCGTCGTTAGTTGAAGAAACATAGGAGGCATCGTCCTCATAATCAAGTTTCCACAAGGATTATATCCCACCGAGAAATCCATCAACAAAACAGGTCCATTTACAGAGGGATGTAAAGTACCCCCTCATGGAGCCACTGATTTCAGAAGGAGTAATTGTAGAAGGGGACATTGTAGGTTTGATACCTGTGTTAAAGTATGCTAACCATGACATCACCGATGAGAACAAGTTTCTAGATTTAATACCCAAAACATTTTTGATAATATCTATTAGTTCCGAGAATCATATGATAGTCATCGAGACACAAATGTGGGCTATGGGGTTGCAGAAAGAAAGCCTTCTAAACATGTTTGATATACCCCATTTTAGATGGAGCTAAGAGACTAGTGTGTGTGTAAAAATGATGCTAAGTTGTATGCATGGGGGATACATGTGGATTGACATGACAATATCCATCGATACAGATTTAATAGTGCACATTATTAGTCTTCTTCCATGGGGGAAGGACCCATATTTGTTATTTTCTGATAATAATAATAATAAATCTCTCATTGAGATCATGAAAGAAAAATTCCATGCATTCCTTGGAAAACATGGTTTGGATGTGACAAGCATATGCGACCTGATGGTAAGGTTCATGATGCAATCCTTATCCTGTAAGTTGCTGAGAAAGTGCAAAAATAATTAATTTCTAGCAGCAGTGATAACAACAATAGAAATGTATGTAGAGGGCATCCAGATGAATTGGGAAACATTGTTTTTGAACAATTTTTGATTGACTGTGAGGAAGTGTAGGATAAGGAGACTGAGTTCCATTATTCTTGGTTACTAATTTTAATAGATATATCGACTTAGAGAGAGATAGATGACAATCAGTTTTTGGGAGTCACGAAGAATCCTTGTCTAGCCACACAATATCAAAACCTATGGTATACTACACATAAGGTGTGACAGATGGATTGTAATGTCGCATTTTATATTTATAAGGAAACTATCAGGGACAACATCCAGAGGACACCATGAATACCAAATCAGGTGGTTGAGGCATATAAGGCAGTGGCACACTTTAATATAAGGTGTCACCACATGTTCCTACAAGTAAAGAAGGACCCAGATCAATAATGGTTGGAAACACAATACAAATTGATCGAATAAGAGATGGTCCATATTATGGTTGATTGGGAAGATGAGTGGAAGATTCCACCAACAAAGATAGGGCCATCAAAGAAGAAAAAACCCAAAGTACGCGAGGTCGATGAGGATGAAGAAGGAGGATATGACCAAGATAGAGGAAAGATCCCATAGGAAACAACTCAACAAACATCATAACGCAATGATAGGAAGAGGAAGGAATCGGAGATAGGGAGACATAGACAACAATGGTCAAACCAAAAAACCATCAAGGAAGTGTCTATCCATGATTTAATAGAAGAATATTTGGAGAATATAGGCAACCAAGTGAAGGAAGTCACAGATGAAATGTTTCAACATGAAACACAACAACATGATGATATGAGAAGAATCATGCAGGAACAAATGGATGAACTGCGTCAACTACTAGAAGAAACCAACATCGTGTCAGGGAGAAAGACATAGGAGGAACCAACAACAAGCACTACCAAGACTGGGGAGGTAGGGAGAAGAATCTCACAGTCCTTAACAAACGTAGGAGAATGAAGATTGATTAATATAGAAATAGGGGTAGTCAAGTTCCCAACGACATAGATACAATAACAAGACATAACACTAGGTCGCATTGACTTAGTGCTATCACAAATTCCAATAAAAGTATTGCAATAATTATGGATGAGTGAAACACAAGAGATGAACTCGTGTGAAGAGAAAACAACCATCGAGTTAGTGAAGGTTATGACATAAAATATTTCATTAGAGATGGAGTACAAAAAATTTAAACAGGAGCGTGATGAGGCCACACAGAAGGTAGAAATAATGCAGTAGGAATTCGCTAAGGTATATCAAGAACTCCCAGAGGCACACAAAGAGAAGGAGGCTTGGGTGAAATATCAAGTAACAAATATCAGTGAAGCCATTTAGGGATTTCTTGCATGAATAGTTGATCTAGAAGCATGCATGACACCAAGAACTCCAACTGAAGAGAGGGAGAAAATAGATCAAACTATCACAATAGTGGTGGAAAGTATAAATAATCTAGAAGTAGAATGTGCTCAAATTTATACAGAGACTATGGGAATCTGGACAAAACTCATTGAGGATAAGGAGAAACATGAAATTATTCATAATATCAAAGCTACACAAGAAAAGGAGCAGAAATTAAAAGACGTGATGGGCACATTACCGATAGTTGAGGTGGTAGTAGCGATGAATGAGAACAAAAAGTTTTATTTAGAAATGAATCATCTAAGGGTGAAGTAGCAGGTTGGTGCAAAACAGATAGAAGTACTACATGAGGAAGAATAAAATGTGATAGCGACCTTAGCAACAACTCAAGGAATAATCAAATAGGTAGTTGATAAAGGCGTCGAGAAGATACATGCTCAGATCACTGCAGGCATATGACCAAATTTTGTAGAAGAAACTAGAAGTAAAGGATAAGGTTGCATCAACAAAGGAGACCTTCAAAAAATTCATGGCACATTGGAAGAAGGCCTGAGTGGCTCAGGATGAGCTACAAGTGAGTGTTGGGGGCCTGTTGGATAGGTGTTTTTAATAAGTTTTGGGATCTGTGCTAGCATAAGTCGAAAATAAAAGACACAGTTGACCAAATTTTGCAGAAGAAACTAGAAGTAAAGGAGAAGGTTGCATCAACAGAGGAGACCTTAGAAAAATGCATGGCCCATTGGAAGAAGGTTTGAGTGGCTCAGGATGAGATACATGTGAGTGTTGGGGGCCTGTTGGGTAGGTGTTTTGAATACGTTTTGGGATATGTGCTAGCATAAGTAAAAAATAAAAATAGTTAGAAGAAGGACCAGAGTGCACGATGGAGCATACTTTAAGGAGTCAAAGTGCGCGACAGAAGGAAGCGTGACGAAGCTGTGTAGAAAAGGAGGAAAATGATTATAGACCATTGAGTTTTTGGGACATTGTTTTCCACATTGTAACGAGCTTAGCCCTATTTTGTATGTATAAATATGTAATGAGTTTTTGGGTAGACGAGTTCTGAAATTTAGTGAGTTTTGAGGCTTGAAATGTTCAAGTGTAGATGAATGAGGAGTGAAATGAGTTTTGGTTAAGTGTTCATATGTTGTGACTAGGGTTTTCAAATCTAGGATTGCACTGCAGAAGAATGGCTAGGTAGGTTTGGGTAATGTTATTGTTGCATATTTTGTAGCACAGTTTGTAGCTATAAGAGAATGATCAATGAATAATAAAATAAGCTAGTCCTTGTGGACGTAGCCCAAGTTGGGTGAACCACATTAAACATGTGTGTTGTGATGTGTTATATTTCCATATTATGATGTTTAATGATATGATTCAACGATGATATATGTTGAATGTACTGTTCATATATGATTTTAAATGTCGTGCACTAAAGTATATAGTAATTGAAAGAATGTTAAGTGGGAGAATGTTGCGCATAGAATATATTGAGTGTTAAGTAATCAAAACTGTGCACATGAATAAATGTAGTAAGAACATGAAGAATTACTCACTTCCCCTAATCACTATAGAACCTTGGTTCCCGCAGCCTTTCTAGATTCCTTAGGTGAAACTTCACTTGCTTCCAGGTGATGTTGAAGGGGCCAGTGTCTAAGGGTTTTGTTGGTATATAGATAATTAATCCAGGGTCTTCCCACTGTGTTCCAACACAATCTCTTTACATAATATATAACTAGTATCTTTCCACCATAGGATACACTTTCATGTATCACTACCATGAGAAATTACGATACCTCACTTTCTATAGATAACTACTATGAAGAAACTACCAAACCCCTTAAGAAGCAAGGATCCTCTGATAACATGTTAGCAAATAGATCAAAAGCAAGACAAAAATTGGCAGAAAAGGATTTATTCCATTCTCTTACACATTGTATTTATCTCATGATATGAATTCATAGTACATGGACTTGACCACTTCTAGATATATATATCATTGAAAAATCATCAATGGATCATGACAACACCTCATCAACAGATAATATTATAACTCATAAGTAGGTGGTATTGACCTTTTTGATTTTCTAGGGACTCATAGTCTAACAAGGAGTACATCTGAGTTCTTGGGAGAGATACCTAGCATGATAACCATCTTTTTGGATTTGGTGGTGTACTCCTACACACTCTTCCCTTTCGTTTTCCTGAAGTATGCTCCTTTCATGGGTCGATATATGTGCAGTGTGTGTTTTGATTTCACAATAAGTATTCTCCTTGCATAGGTTGATATATGTTCAGTGGGTGTTGTGATTGCACGGTATAAGTGCATTGTTTTTTTAATTAACATAATAGAACAAACTCGTTTTGTTTTATCGTACTTGACCAACAAATTTAAAGTGTTGGTTGAACATTAAGAAACAATGGGTTGTTAATTGGCATATTACACAACATAGTACTACTTTAAGGAGAAATGTGTTGTTAATTGGCATATTAAAAAACAAAGTACTAATTTATTTTGGCATTGAAAAAGCGTAATTGTTTTTCATCATTGGCATTGATCTTTGTATTACAAAGCTATAAAAAAAAAGTCATGAAGCCAATAAATAGAACCATTTGTTCATCCCTGCATGAGAAGAAGAGTAGTCGGTAGAATTTGTACTCATAGACAAAATTTAACTTTTATAAAAGATTAATGAAACATGTGGACTGTATAGGAACAAAAACGGGTAGACTATATAGGAACAATACCTAAAAAAATGGAAGTAAAAAAAATAGCTAATTACAAGTGCATCGATGATCGATCTAGCGATGCAGTTAAAATATATAAATCACAGGGTGATACCTAGTCCACTGAATTCTAGATAATATTGGAATCATATGGGATTCAACCATGTCATTTCTATCTCTCCCCAAGATTAATGAAATAATAAAGATCGATTACCCAACCCAACTTGTGAAAAACTAGTCTAGAAAGGTGGGTTCTCCTTTGGGAAAGTATGATTCCCATTCAACAAAGGCTTTAACATGTCTTTTGTTGCAAACACATTCAAAATGAGAGTGAACTTGACATTCAATACCACATCTACAAAATCATATTTTCATTTACCCATGATTTTATAAAGAAACATAAACAACATAAATTGGGTGTTATCATCAATGTAAATTTATATCCAACTGTGATCATAGTTACTAAGTTTTAATTTGAACGTGATACAAAAACAAATTATTTCAGAATTTTTAAATTTGAAAAGAATTCAGCATAAGTTCGAATTTGAATTGCATACAGAAGAAAAATTATGCTCTCACAATATTGTGGGCTATTGGCTTCCCCTGTATTTTCCACAATGATACATATACCACATTTAGTTCCCAAAAAGATCATGTTATTCTTAAATTTGTTGTGATTGTGGAATTGTGATTTTTTATTAAATCAACTACCCAAGAAGCCAACATCCTTCTTAAGCTAATGAATTGCTTCTTGAATTCTCAGCTAAGTGATTTTCCATCGGATATATAAACCAAAGTATTAATATATTGAATTAATACATTATTAATTAATACACTACTAAAGTATTAATACATTAATGTATTATGGTATTTACATTAATAAATTAATAATACATTTTTACATAAATACATTAACGTATTACACTATTAAATTAATTTTATTTATTTTTCACACAGGAGAAAATAGATCCACTGTTATTCTATTAGAATCAAGTGTTCTTCATGGTTACAAAAAAATATCTATAAGATCGTAATATTTCCTCAAAATCTTGATATGTTGATCTGTACTTTGAGTAAGTTCTAGATAGTATCTATTGACAATTGACAATTGATTTACATATCACACTTTCACTTAACAAAAAAGAGAATAACTAACATCCTTCTAGTGTCTTGTTACATAGTATTGTAGCTTTAGAAAATCATAAAATTGTCTGTATTTACAACATTTTCTTTGTAGATCTCCTCATAAAAAAAACATCCTAGGGGACTGCCCAAAGAGTTTTTGGAGAGTTGATCAACAACTATGTTGAATTCTCTATGAATATGCACAAAGTGGATATCTTCCAATCTCGTCTTTAAGAATAACATTTGTTCTTTCCAGCTGTGTAAATAAAGTAGATTCAAATTTGAGCAGTCATTAATCTAGTTGATACTGACTTTGGAGTCACTTGCTTCCATCATATTATTTATGGATAATCTCTGTGAAAAGAGGAGAAGTCCCCAAAGTCCCATAATTTAAGCCTTAATATTATTTCCCTTTCCTCCTGCAAAGTGTGCTTTATAACTATGGTGAGCACTTAATTTTATGTAAATTCAAGCACCACAATTGTCATTAACAATTGCACCATCAAAGAAACCTATTGGTTTCTCATCAAAGAAAACTGGGTTTAGAATATAGTCCACTTTATCCACTTCGCATGTGTCTTTGTGTTCTTTAATGTCGAGTAGAATACTGGAGATAGTTCTCGAGTCCTCTCTTTGCCAATTTTCAAACATGATTTTGTTCTTGTATTTCCAATTTCTCCAACTAACCAGAAAAGGAATATATCTCATCCTTGGATATTTTGTAAATCAGTGTAATAAACTTCTTTCTAGAGTAGACTCCATCATTGAATCTGATATATTAAGGGAAATTGATAGTTCTTTTCCATATTTTATGTGCGGTTTCACAGTGTATGAACAAATGTTATGTAGTCTCATCATCTTGGAGACATAAACTGCAAAGAACGGGACCTATTCCTCCCCTTTTCTTATAGTTTGCACCAATGAGGATACAATATTTTAAGCATAAACACATGAAACATACAATTTTTCTTGGAATATTAACGCTCCAGATGGACCTATATCACGATTTACAACCACCAATTTGTGAATTACATATGCTAAGTTTGTTGAAACTGTTCCAAAATCCCTATTCCATGACCAATTTTTTTTATCATTTGCGTTATTAAGAGAAACTCCACTACTCTTCAACATCATAATGTACTTGTGCCATTCATTTGATAGATTTTCATTTAATCCAAGTTGATTGGCATTTATCTAATTTTGAGAAAATTTTACTGTGTTTGAAACGGTTGCTTGAGCAATGGAATATATACCCTTATTATTTAGGGTATGGATTAAGGGATTTGAAATTTTATATGAAGAGTTATATCCAATTAAAGGATATTTCCCAATAATAACTTGTTTCCCGCTCCCTATTTTCTAGGCCAACCATTGCTTGATGATATGAAATGAGCTCATAAATTTTTTCAAGAAATTTGAGGCACCAGGATATTTGAAATTCCCTTTTCTGATCCAAGAAGTCAAATCGATTCCTTTTAGATATTTCCCTTTAAGAATTTGACTCCAAATATTGTTGCCAAAGATCCCTCTCCAACAAGATTTAGCAGCTAAAGATTTTGTGAACCGGATAATGTTCCTTATACCCCATCCACCAAAAACTTTAGGAGTTGTAATGGTTTTTGATTTGGTTAAATGAAAACTTGAAGATTTGTTCACTCCTTTCCATAAACAATTCTCCATTAGTTGTTGAATTTTGTGTATAGTAGAGGTAGGAACCTTCGCCAAATTGAACCAATACATTGGAATACTTTTAAGAACAACTTTCACTAATACCAGTCTTCCACCTAGAGAGAGCCACCGGAAAGTCCAGTTGTTAATTATTTTAACAATCTTCTCAACCAACCAATTCCAATCCACTATTTCATATCCATTTGGATTTAAACAGAAGCCTAAATATTTCATACCTTCCTCCAAATTTTTGAATGGAATTTTAAACTATGAAAATAATCTTTGTTTAAAACTGGAGTCAATATTCTAATTTAGAAAAAATGACCTTTGACAATTAACCTCCATACCCGAAGTTGTACAAAACATTGTTAAAATATGTTTAAAAACCAACCAGTCCTTATATTCCTCACTTATAAGGATTAAGACATCATCTACAAGGAGTAGATGTGTCACAATGTTTGAGCAGGTAACTTTGAGTCCGTGGAAGGAACGTTCATCAACAACTTCCCTCAAAAGTCTACTAAGAAATTCTACTACCAGAAGAAACAATAGAGGAGAGAGGGGACAACCCTATCAGAGTCCCTATTGACTTTGAACTATTTTGTTGGGGAACTGTTTATTAAAAATTCCATATTAACTGTGGAAATGCATGCCATGATCCACTAGGTGATTTCCCAATTTAAACCAATCTGAATTAACAACATTCTGAGGAAATTCCAACTTACCTTAATGTATTGTTTTTTCAAATCCAACTTGAGGATAACTGTGCTAAGTTTCTTTGTCTTGGATGAGTGTAAACATTCTTTTTCTATGCCAACATCATCGAAAATTAAGCGATCCCTTAAGAAACCAAACTGTTCACATGAAATACAAACAACAAGTTTTGTTTTTATCCTTGTAGCAATAATCTTGGATATGACTTTGTATACGAAATTACAAAGTGCGATTGGTTTGAATTCATGAAAATTATTTGGTTTATTAAATTTAGGAATAAGTGCGAAGAATGTGGAATTAAGAGAACCCAAAATAAATCTAGTAACTCTAGATTCTTCGACAGCTAAGTGGAGATCCGCCCCAAAAATCTCAAAAAATCACTGGAATAGTTCTTGTGTCCAGCCATCGGGGCCTGGGATTTTGTCCTTGGGAATATTGAAGACATTATATTTAACTTCATTTAAGGAAACAACTTTACCGATCTCTTCATAGTCTTATTCACTAGAAACTTTAGGCATAAGTTCAAGAATTTTGAGTTAACAGTTTGTATCTTCAGACTCAATGGATCTGGATTGTGATTTGAAGTGTTCCATAACAATATTTTTAATTTCAGAATCAGATGAGTGGAGAACACCTGAATCATCTTAAATATCCCAAATTGTATTATGTGTCCTCCTCATAGTGTCATATTTATGGAAAATTTAGTATTTTTATCTCCATTGTTGAGCCAAATAACTATGCTTTTGAGTCTCCAAGTATCTTCTTCAATAACCAGTATCTTTTCTTTTTCTTTCTTCATAAATTTAAGAAGGTTCATATCTTCTTGCTCAAAAATATGAGACAAACACTTATAAAAAATAGATGACATATTGGATTCTATTTGGAGAAATTCTGATTGTAATTGTGCTTTTTTATCTCTTTGCCAACTGATCACTGCCTTTTTTAAGTTATTTATTTTTGAAACCAGAATTTGGATGGAGGAGGAATCTGACCAATGGCTCATAGAAAATCACGTTTTCTTGATGATAGAAGCAAAATCTAGATCCTTAATCCAAGTAGAGTTGAATTTAAACGATGGCTTAGTAATCTGAGAGGGGGAGTCTAGTTGGAGGCAAATCAGATTATGATCCAAATGTTTGAATTTATTACCCAAGTTATGACCTTGACATTGTTGTTGTAAATGGAGTCGTCAATTAAGAAACGATCCAATCTCTTCGTGACACCATCATTTTCAGCTCTGCCATTACGTTAGGTGGGAGTAAGATTGGTAGGATGGACATCCACTAAACCAATGGATTGTATGTGACTTGTAAAGAATTATGAGAGTGGATCTTATCTTGCATTAGCCCCCAAAATTTCCTTTGAATAAAGAGAGAATTTAAGATCAATGTCGACAATAATTCCTTTCTCTTTCAATAAGCCGGAATGAAAAATAGGGAGCCATAATAAATCCCTAACCTTGTAGGGAGCATCATTGTTAAGCAGTTTGAATTTATCTGATGAATTTGTGATCCTGCGTTCTAGATGAATACCTGCAAGGGTATCAAGAGAATATATCTCAACATATGTTGGATTTCATCCACTCAATAAACCACCTAAATGACCACAAGGGTCTAGAGCCACAACATTCCAAGAGGGAGCACACTGTAGAAAAATTCTAGTAGCCTTGTCACTGCTTACAAAAGTTTCTTGGATAAAAATGATATCAAGTTTAACTTAAGAAAAAAATTCTTTAAGGGAGGCATTTTAATGCCCCCCCCCCCAAGCCCACAAATATTTAGGGAAAGAAGGATCATAATAGAAACTGGGTATTTGGCTGGCCTGCTCTAAGGGCCGAAGAGGAAGACAAAACATGATCCAAAATCAAAGTAGCTGGGGGGACAAGGATAAAGAGAAGTCCATAATTGGAAGAGTTAAATCAGTAAAAGAGCATAAACCTCCCTCCGTATCTCCTGGAGGGGTTTTTGGTCTCGGGCTCTAGTTGTTTTTTGAATAGTGACATTAGATTAAAGTGTGGCAGAAGATGGAAGAGTTGCTAAGTTAGAAATTGGGAGGGGTTTGGGATCAAGGAAGTCCATAGACTTAGGAAAGGGAAAGGGGGTAAGAACAACAAGATCGTCAAGGGTAAAAGAAGCAAGGGTAGACTCCTCTCTTTTGGGGGGGCTAAGTCATTTGCAACCAAAACATTATTTGTATCAATAGAGAGGTTCTCAACAGGCTTCATATGTATCATTGGAGCAATTCTCAATAGGCTTCATAACAGTGAGAGGTGTAGCGTTTAAAGGTGAAACATTAGGAGGGGAGGAGGTCAACAAGACTTCCGTACTGGTAGAATAAGATCCCAAGGACTGTGTATCACAACAAAAGGGCAAATTCTCTAGAATTTTCATGATAATTCCCCAGAAATCTCCCAATAAATCCAAAACCCATTTCTCATTACAAGACAGGTAATCAAATTTGGCCAGGGAGAGCTTAGTAAAAAAGGAGGGGGAAAAAAGTTGCATCTTACCTAAGAAGGATTTGTTGTCAAAAGGGTCTTCTTTCGAATCTAAAGAAGAATCAAAATTTGTCATCGAGGGATCGAAGCTTTGTGAACAAACCATGGTAGTCATGCATCTTGACTTGAGATGTCCCGTTGGCCAGCAGACATGGAAACATAAGGGTTCTTTCCAGAAATTGACCACTTGCATGAAATGGATATCCCCAATGGTGGTATCAATAACGTCTGAAAGTCCTCTATATAGGTCAAGTATGACCACGAGCCAAACTAATATTTTGTTATGTTTGTGGAGTGACGATTCATCAAAATAAATAAACTTACCCATAGAGTTTGAGAGTGCTTCAAAAATCCAGATGGACTAGAAATAAATAGGGAAGTCTGGAAAGAGCATCCAAAAATTCCTTTTTTCTAAAATTTTCCTGAAGGGGATTGAAACCCACAAGCCACATTTTCATCATCAAAACTCCCTTAACAAAAATCCAAGTTGATTCTAGTATGTGAAGAAGATCATTTTTAGACAGAAAGTGAAAAACCAACTATTGATTTGTGAGGAGGCTGAACCTAGGGAAGTAACTGAGGATGGTCTTCCAGATGAAAATCATCCATTCAGTTAGTTGGCACATACTCATCTTGGCAAAAAAAAACTTTCCAACGAGAGATTTTTCCGTGAGGCCTAAAACTTTGTCCATAGAAACATCACGACCGAGAATGAAACATACCTTGTCTGCACGGGTATTCCAACACTTTTTCTTGCGATTGATTGATGCAGGAGCATCCCTCATGACAAGCAAGCCAACGTGGAAGCGGAGGACCACTGGAAGACATCCAGCGCAAGTTTTTGAATTTCCCTTGAAGTTGACGGGCCAAACATAAATGAGATCATTTAATGAAGGCGCCTTGGTAAAAATGTAATCAGACCTTGAGTGCCCCGCTCTCATCTGAGATAGACAGAGGCATTTATAGTAGTAAATGTAAGAAGGTAGAATTAAATATTAGATTAGACAGTTCTAGAAGAAAGAGAAAGAACGGATATATACACCCTCATTGTATCATTGTAGTAGTAGTTGATAGTTCAGAAAGAGTTAGAAGAATCCAGAGCATAGGAGAGAAGCAGAGAACTGTAGAAGAACACCCATGTACAGATCTTGAATTAATAGAAGAAGTTGATTCAAATTCATGGTTGTTGTGTTATTCTCTGGGTATGTGTGTGGAATTCTATGCTCATGAGTATTTACTTCTTGTTATCCCATTGCTATTATGCTGTGTGTATGATTTCATGTGTTGAGATTGAAATCTGAGAGGAAGTGGAATGAGTTACAATTGTTTCTCTATCTGAGCCAGAGGATTCCTGCAAGGAGTGCAGTTGAAGTCGTCCGCAAGGAGTGCATTGACGGAAGGCTTGGACAGTCTAACTCTTGTTCTCATTCACCCAGAGGAGAAATTGGGTTATACTATCTGTGCAAGGAGTGCGCAGGCTAAGGAGAGTCTCAGTCATGAAACTGAGCGAGGTATTGAAGGACTGTTGCTGCAGGTGTGTGCAGGGTCAAGAGAACTCAACACTTAGAAGTGGTTGAGAACTGCCGCAAGGAGTGCGTGCAAAGAACCTCTTTGAGGTTGAAAGTAATTGTGGAAAGCTCAGGAAGGACAGGCCATTGAGTTGCTGAAGATCAGCATAGATAAGTGCGACTTGAAGTTGCAAGGACGTCGCAGGTTGGTGAGTGGGTGAGACAGTCTCGCAAGGAGACATTCAGTCACCCCGTGGATTTACAAAAAGGAGGAACGGACAGACGAAATCCTTTGAGGAGATTTCGCGAAGGCCCGTGAGTCGTTGGATCTCACGGAGGTGTAAGGAGGTTACGGCGAGAACGTCCAAAGGGTTCCAAGCTCAGGAGGGGTGGAGCCATCGATTTGAACCACGAGGGTCATTAGATCCGAGTACATATCAAAAAATCGAGGTTTTCAAAGATAGAGAAATCTTGCCTCTTGAAATCACGATCCGCGATATCCCGACAAGATCAGAACCGTCCATCCGTGAGACACGTGTCAGTAGATCCAGAAGAGTCGGAGTTTGGCATATCGGGGTTTTCGAAGGCGAGATACACAGGTAGTTTGATATCGCGATCCACAATATCCTGACAAGATCCGAACTGTCCATTAGTGGGGACGCGTGTCCATAGATCCCAGAGAGTCAGAGTTCGGAGCATCGGGGATTTCAAAGGTAAGGAACCCCTGCAGTTTGGTTTCGCGAAACACGAAATCCCGACAAGGAGGAAGGTTCAATTGTGTGGCCAGCTGTCAACACGTCAGAAAGGAGGGAGGCGCATAGTGGAAGCCAGTTGTCAGCCTGACGGAGAATCGGTGTTTGGGATTCATCGGGATATCATAGATCTCGGTGAAAAAGCATTCATGCACTTTGGTTTTGCGAACCGCGAAATAGTGAGGAGTAGTGAGAACCGTCCATCCTAGAGGACACGTGGCCAAGATCGAAGTGATCAGGAAATCGGGGACTCTGTTGACAAGAGGTTTGGTGCATTTCGACACACGAAATCCCGAACCCTGATAAGAGATAAGACCGTGGTCACAGGTTAACGGTCCTATGGTTCAAAGCCTGTAGCCAGAGGGCTATCGTGAAAAAGGCGCGTCACGATTCGGGGAATTGCGAGTCTTAGAGACACGAGTATTTCGACATCGCAAACCCCGAACCCCC
>SNQJ01S0026221.1:0-18435 GCA_010110895.2 Picea sitchensis | reverse complement strand
TGGACTAAAGGCTTAGCCAAGTGGGGCTAAGGCAACAAAAGAGCGCATCGGAGATCGGGAATCGGTGATCCAAGTTTCCAGAACATCGTAGGTGTCAAAATCCTGATAGGGGGAACCCCAATTGCAAAGAGGCCAGTGTCGATTTCCCAATAGAGCAAAGGGAGATCTCGAGAAGAGTTTCTGTGGCAGGAAAATTTCTCGATAGGGAAATAGAAGAACTTCAAGTTCTTCGGGCCGAGGAAGGAGAAGATCCTGTGAGTGGACATGCCCTGTGAGGGTGCGCCTGCGTCAGAGTGGTATCAGAGCTTAGAAAATCTTCTTTGCTTTTTGTAGCAGAGAAAGAGGAGAATTCACCATGCCTCCAAGGAGAAGGGATAGACAATCACCCGACCCAGAGGAGGAAATGGAATTGTCCAGAGAAAGAGGTAGGCAAGTGTAGAATCCAGACATGGAGAGAGGAATGCGAAATATTCATGGCAGAATGGAGGACATGGAGATAAGAGAAAGGCGGAAAGCTGATGTGGGAGATATCAGTGAATCCGAAAAGGAAGGGGATGCTGGACATGAAGAAGAAGAAATCCTAGTGGAAGATGCAACAAGTGAACGCTTACTTAAAGATATTGCAACAATGAGTACAAAGGTGAAAATGGGCATTCCAGTTTATGAGGGAAATCTAGATGGGGAAGAGCTTCTAGATTGGATTAGAGCTCTAGACACTTACTTCGACTATGAAGATATTGAAGAGGATAAGAAGGTCAAGCATGCCGTCACGATATTAAAAGGACATGCAGCCTTATGGTGGGATGAATTGCAAGCTGACAGGCATTGCCAAGGCAAGCAGAAGATTAAGAGCTGGGACAGGATGATTGCCAAGATGAAGGTAAAATTTATTCCCAGAGACTATCAAATTTCTCTGTTCAGGAGGATGCAGAACCTGAGACAGAAGCTGATGACAGTGAAGGAGTATACCGAGGAATTTTATAGGTTGAATATCAAGGTAGGTCATCGTGAATGAAACGACAAGAAAGTGGCCAGGTATATGAATGGCCTGAGATATGAAATTCAGGATGAAATAAGTATGGCAACCATCCGAATGATGGAGGATGCTTACCAAATGGCTCTGAAAGCTAAGGAGAAGCTGAGCTGTAAACAAATTCAGAGAGGCCGAGGCAGAAGTCAGCCCAGAGGCAAGGCAGTTTCCCAGGAAAGAATCCAGAAGCCCAGAGATGACTAGAAGAAACCTCAGAATTGGACAGAGAGAGGTGGAAGTTCACAGCGAGGGTGATATGATGAACAAAGAGAACAACGTACTGAACAAAGAGGAGGTTATGCTGATAACAACACCCTTCCTCGTACCAGAGGTAGAGGAAGAGGAAGAGGTGGAGTAATCACATGCTTCACATGTGGAAATAATGGGCACAGGTCGTTCGAGTGTCCATAGAAAAAGAAAGAAACTACAAAGACTCACATTTCTGAGGCACAGAGGTGATATGCTGAGGCGGAATACGCTGAAGGCAGAAGATCGCTTGTGATGCGAAAAGTCCTTTTGACGCTAGAAAAGGAGATGGAAAATACAATGCAGAGGAACAATCTTTTTAGGACTGCTTGCAAGACCAAGGATAGAGTGTGCAAGGTCATCGTGGACAGTGGAAGCACCGATAATCTCATTTTGACCGAGATGGTAGAAAAGCTGGAGCTGGAGACAAATGATCACCTGAGTCCATACAAAGTTTCATGGCTACAGAAGGGACATCAGGTAAGTGTCACCAAACAATTCTTAGTTGACATTAAAATAGGAGGATATAATGACAAGATTTTATGTGATGTCATTCCTATGGATGTTTGTCATTTATTGTTGGGTAGACCATGGAAATATGACAGAAATGTGATTCATGATGGGAGGATGAAAACATATACCCTGGAGAAGAATGGGAGAAACCACACGTTGCATCCAATTGAGAATAAGGAGGCGAAATCGGAAGTAAGCAGCAGAGTACTTCTCATGAGTGGGAAGGAACTTCTTACAGAAGTTAAGAAGAAGGAGGATCCATAATTCTTTGTGGTCAGAAAGACGAGAATTGTTCTGACTAGCACAAGAGTGGACGATTTGCCAGAAGAAGTTTAGGGACTGCTGGAAGAGTTCGCTGATATTGTAGTGGATAAATTACCTCGTTCGTTGCCACCGATGAGGAGTGTGAGTCATCATATAGACCTCATACCAGGAGCCATTTTGCCAAACAAAGCCGCATACAGATTGACGTCGTAAGAGAATGAAGAGGTTAAAACACAGGTCCAGGAGTTGTTGGACAAAGGTTTGGTCATAGAAAGCTTGATTCCGTGTGTTGTTCCAATAGTACTCAGTCCGAAGAAAGACGGAGGCTGGAGGATGTGCACTGATTCAAGGACGATTAATAAAATAACTATCAGGTATAGATTCCCATTTCCAAGAATGGATGATTTGATGGATTGCTTAAGTGGAGCAAATGTTTTTTCAAAGATAGATTTGAAGAGTGGATATCACCAGATTCACATGAGAGAAGGTGATGAGTGGAAGACAACATTGAAGACAAACGAAGGTTTGTATGAATGGCTTGTTATGCCATTTGGCTTGACAAATGCATCAAGTACCTTTATGAGGTTGATGAATGAAGTCCTGAAGGAGTTCATTGGGAAGTTTTTCACCGTGTATCTGGATGACATATTGGTTTTCAGCAAGACGAAGGCTGAACATCTGAAGCATTTGGCCATTGTGATGAAGAAGATGCAGCAAGAGAAGTTGTTAACAAACATGAAGAAATCCTCGTTTATGAAGACAGAGCTCATTTATCTGGGTTTTTTTATATCTGCAAATGAGTCAAGGATGGATCTAGATAAGGTAGAAGTGATCAAGAATTGGCCATCACTGAGAAATGTATTCGAGGTGAGGAGTTTTCATGGACTAGCTAGTTTCTACCGAAAATTCATTAGGAATTTCAGTGGAATTAGTGTAGCAATGATGGATACAGTGAAGAAAAGACATAAATCTTTTCACTGGACTGAAGAGGTAGAGAAAAGTTTCAATTTGTTGAAACGGAACATTACGGAACAACCAATTTTAGTGTTACCAGATTTTCAGAAAAAATTTCAGGTGAAATGTGATGCAAGCGGGTTTTCCATAGGAGCAGTCTTAAGTCAAGAAGACAGGCCGATTGCATATTTCAGCGAGAATCTGAATGAGGAAAAATAAAATTACTCCACGTATGATAAGGAATTCTATGCCATCATCCAGGCATTGAAGAAATGGAGGCATTATTTAATTCCAAAGGAATTCATTTTATATAGTGATAACCATGCATTGCAATTTGTGACTCAACAAGAAACGTTGAATTAGAGGCTTGTTAAGTGGGTTGAATACATGCATAATTTCACTTTTGTAATAAAGCATATTTCTGGTACTGCTAACAAAGTGGTTGATGCTTTGAGCAGGAAATGTTTGTTGATGAAGGAGTTCAAAGTCCGAACGTTAGGCTTTGATGATCTCAGGGACATGTATGCAGATGATCAAGATTTCAAGGAAGCATATGAAGCAGCTGAGAACCTGGTTCTCAGAGACAGAAGCCAGTGGATAGAGTATATGATCCAGGATAGATTGTTGTTCAAAGGCAATAAACTATGTATTCCGAATTGCTCCATGAGGGAGAACTTGTTGAAAGAGAAGCACAGTGGTGGATTAGCAGGACATTTTGGCCATGATAAAACATTTGCAAAGCTGAGCGAGTCGTACTTTTGTCCAGGGATGTGAGAAGAGGTCAAGAGGTTTGTGGAAAGATGCAGGATTTGCCAGCATTAAAAGGGAAGGAAGCAAAATGCGGGTTTTTATCATCCATTGCCCATACCTGAGAAGCCGTGGGATGAAATTAGCATGGATTTCATATTGGGATTGCCAAAGACACAAAGAGGATTTGATTCAATCTTTGTGGTAGTGGATAGATTTTCCAAGATGGCACATTTTATCCCATGTCAGAAAACCAGTGACGCGATGCACATCGCAAATCTGTTTTTCAAAGAAGTCATTCGACTTCACGGTTTACCAAGAAGTATTGTTTCGGATAGAGACACTAAGTTCATATGGCATTTTTAGAGGACATTATGGAAAAAGCTGGGGACTAATTTGGCATTTAGTTATTCTTATCATCCTTAGATAGATGGGTAAACAGAAGTGGTGAATAGAAGTCTGGGAGACTTGCTAAGAAGCTTGGTGATAGAGCACCATAGCAGTTGGGACAATGTATTTCCGCAGGCCGAATTTGCATACAATGACTTAGTAAATCGGAGCACAGGGAAAATTCCATTTCAGATTGTGTATGGGATGTAGCCGAGAGGAGTTTCTGAATTGAAGGATTCAGAGTAGACTGCTACTAGCAACGCTAGTGCAGAAGAATTTTCTGAAGCGATGAAGGAACTTCACAGCCAGGTGAAGGAGCGACTATTGAAGTCAAGCCAAGAATATAAGCGTAGAGATGATCAGCATAGGATACAACTTCAGTTCGAATTTGGTGATCTAGTTCTGGCACACTTAAGGAAAGAAAGGTTCCCAAGGGGAACATACAACAAATTAAAGATGAAGAAAATCGGGCCATGCCGGGTCTTGAAAAAATTCAGAGAAAATTCTTATGAGATCGAGTTACCTGATGGGATCGGGATATCCCCGATATTTAATTTTTCAGATTTATATCCATATAATGTTGATGAAGCAGGAGCCGAAAATGATGAGCAGCTAGTGATCCAGTGGGTGAAGCAGATGCCAGTTGCTGAGAAGCCGTAGATGGGATGCATACTGGACAAGAGAGTGGATAAGAAGACCAGGAGGAAAGAATACTATGAGTATTTGGTCAAGTGGAAGGGCCATCCAGTTGAATATGCCAGCTGGGAGGCTAAAGCAGTGATACAAAATCATGGACAGACCGTGCAGGAGCTCATGGACAGGAGCCCATGAAAATTTTCAAGTGAGGGAGTATGATGCAGGAGCATCCCTCACAAAAAGAAAGCCAACGTGGAAGCAGAGGACAGCTGGAAGACGTCCAGCGCAATTTTTTGAATTTCCCTTGAAGTTGACGTGCCAAACATAAATGAGATCATTTAATGAAGGTGCCTTGGTAAAAATGTAATCAGACCTTGAGCGCCCCGCTCTTGTCTGAGATAGACAAAGGCATTTATAGTAGTAAATGTAAGTAGGTAGGATTAAATATTAGATTAGATAGTTCTAGAAGAAAGAAGGAGAATGGATATAGACACCCTCATTGTATCATTGTAGTAGTAGTTGATAGTTCAGGAAGAGTTAGAAGAATCCAGAGCATAGGAGAGAAGAAGAGAACTGTAGAAGAACACCCTTGTACAGATCTTGAATTAATAGAAGAAGTTGATTCAGATTCATGGTTGTTGTGTTATTCTCTGTGTATGTGTGTTGAATGCTATGCTCATGAATATTTACTTCCTGTTATGCCATTACTATTATGCTGTGTGTATGATTTCATGTGTTGAGATTGAAATCTGAGAGGAAGTGGAATGAGTTACGATTGTTTCTCTATCTGAGCCAGAGGATTCCTACAAGGAGTGCAGTTGAAGTCGTTCGCAAGGAGTGCGTTGACAGAAGGCTTGGACAGTCTAACTCTTGTTCTCATTCACCCAGAGGAGAAATTGGGTTATACATGTCATGCAAGGAGTGCGCAGGCTAAGGAGAGTCTCAGTCGTGAAACTGAGCGAGGTATTGAAGGACTGCTACTACAGGTGTGCACAGGGTCAAGAGAACTCAACACTTAGAAGTGGTTGAGAACTGTCGCAAGGAGTGCGTGCAAAGAACCTCTTTGAGGTTGAAAGTAATTGTGGAAAGCTTAGGAAGGACAGGCCTCTGAGTTGCTGAGGATCAGTATAGATAAGTGCGACTTGAAGTTGCAAGGACGTCGCAGGTTGGTGAGTGGGTGAACCAGTCTCACAAGGAGACATTCAGTCACCTCATGGATTTACGAAAAGGAGGAACAGACGGACGAAATCCTTTGAGGAGATTTCGCGAAGCCCCGTGATCCATTGGATCTCACGGAGGTGCAAGGAGGTTACGGAAAGAACGTCCAAAGGGTTCCAAGCTCAGGAGTGTTGGAGCCATCGATTTGAACCACGAGGGTCGTTGGATCCGAGTACATATCAGAAAATTGGGGTTTTCAAAGACAGAGAAATCTTTCCTCTTGAAATCGTGATCAGCAATATCTCGACAAGAGCCGAATCGTCCATCCGTGAGACACGTGTTAGTAGGTTCAGAAGAGTCGGAGTTCGGCATATCTGGGTTTTCAAAGGCGAGATACACAGGTAGTTTGATATCGCGATCCACGATATCCTGAAAAGATCTAAACCGTCCATTAGTGGGGACGCGTGTCCGTAGATCTCGGAGAGTCGGAGTTCAGAGCATCGGGGATTTTGAAGGTAAGGAACCCCTGCAGTTTGGTTTAGCAAAATGCGAAATCTCGACGAGGAGGAAGGTTCAATTATCCAGCCAGCTGTCAACACGTCAGAAATGAGGGAGGTGCGTAGTGGAAGCCAGTTGTCAGCTTGACGTAGAATCGGTGTTTGGGATTCATCGGGATATCAGAGATCTTGGTGACAAAGAGTTCATGTACTTTGGTTTCGCGAATCGCGAAATAGCGAGGAGTATCAAGAACCATCCATCCTAGAGGACACGTGGCCAAGATCAAAGTGATCGGGAAATCGGGGACTCTGTTGACAAGAGGTTTGGTGCATTTTGACACACGAAATCCTGAACCCCGATAAGAGATAAGACCATGGTCACAGGTTAACGGTCCTATGGGTCGAAGCCTATAGCTGGAGGGCTGTCGTGAAAAAGGTGCGTCGCGATTCGGGGAATCGCGAGTCTTGGAGACACGAATATTTCGACATCGCAAACCCCGAACCCCCGATGGGAGTTACAAATACGGTCGTATAGGAGCTGGTCGTGTGGACTAAAGGCTTAGCCAAGTGGGATTAAGGCAACAAAGGAGCGCATCGGAGATCGGGAATCGGTGATCCAAGTTGCCAGAAAATCGTAGGTGTCAAAATCCTGATAGGGGGAACCCCGATCGCAAAGAGGCCAGTGTCAATTTCTCGATAGAGCAAAGGGAGATCTTGAGAAGAGTTTATGTGGGAGGAAGATTTCCTGATAGGGAAATAGAAGAACTTTAAGTTCTTCGTGCCGAGGAAGGAGAAGATCCTGTGAGTGGACGTGCCCCGTGAGGGTGCGCCTGCGTCATTGATATGTGCAGTAGCACCAGTAGAGTGGTTGTGTCCAGCACAGTAATAGTGTAGGCATGAGGCCTAGGGAGTGGGAGCCAACAACGAGGAACCAGAGCAAGGAAGTGGTACAAGAGCTGGAGGAGAAATGGAATAGTCTGCACCGGAGAGGGAAACATGGAGAGGGAGATTAGTAGGACTTATGCCAACCACATGAAGGGTGCCATGTGGTTGAGATTTGGAAGGAGACTTAGAAAGTTGTCAAACTAAAGGTAGGGAGAGTAACACAGGAGTAAAAGTGTTGACATTGGTAGTTGTGTGTAATGAAGGGGACGTAGATCTCATTGCAAACAAGGGCAGAGGTAGATGTGTATTCTTTACTTGACATTGAAATCATATCAGAGTTTGTATGTCTTGTCAGCAAGAAAAAAGTTGTCATTTTCCCACAACTCATCCTCGTCAACCCAAGTGAGTTTGAGGTTTGCCATCTACTCTAGAAATGAGTCGCTATGTTGTTATAACCCTAATTTGCACCAGACATGCTTACCTGGCATCAGGCCATCCCAGATTCCTTCTTTGCCAAAGCACTATTGAATGACTCTTCTTAAAAACACTTTTTATAAAGGCCCATGTGCCCTGCTCTATTACTACACGCGTGTACACGTTAGCTGACCCAAAACAGCCCGTGTGTACCTACAAAAGCACGCAAAAAGGAAAGTTGCCGATGGAACACACAACTTTGGGTGAGTTAACTAAACCTTCCAGCCATGCATGACCGAGGGTTCATCCAAATACCTAGCTTCTTCTAGCCTATAAAAGAAGGGTTAGGGGTCCCATTTGGAGGAGTATCATAGTAAAGAAACTATACCCGATTGCACATTCCCTTTGTCCCAACCCTTTAGCCATCCTTGTGCAAAGAGAAAGATAGAGTAAAGAAGTTGGAGGATAGTTGAAGAGGAGCCCAGGATTAGGTTTGTGGAGCAGCGTCCGGATTCATCATTGTAAGTTGATTTTTTGAAGTTAATAATAAATAAATACTTTTCTCGTCCCACCATATGAGGTTTTCATGGTTTATTGCATACTTGTTTATTGAATCTCTAACTCATTAATCTATATATCAAATGCATGTGGAGTTTTTTTTTTTTTTTTGTGTGAATGCAGGTCAGCCTTGGGAGGAGAGCTGCAATCAAAAAGTGATCAAGCATGAAGAAGGATCTACATCAAACACCCTAAATAAGGTATGCTCACTTGATCTTCTTAACTATGCATTTGCTTAAGAATAATGGGGATTAGGTCTGGGACGATGGTAGAAAGTAGAAATCTTTAGGTCTTTTTCTGCATGCATAATTAAACCCTAAGTGCTAGTTTGTAGAGGGATTTCCTACTCAGAATAGAATTGGTGACCATACTGGGGAAATCTCTAGGGTTCCTGGGAATATCTTTTGGGTATTTTTAAGAAATGGTTTCATTTTCCTATTTTTAAAGTTTCTGCAAAAGTCTGAGCTAACAAAGATTCTGGTCTTCCATACTAGTTATCTCTATTTCTATGCTTGAGTGTATTTTTTTTCGAGACCCACAGAGGTACACGCATCATGTATAAGGTTTGCACGCATGTACCCATGCCCTGCATTCTCACAGCTCGCGTGTACACGCTAGTTGAGGAAGTGTGAGTCGCGTGTATGATTCCAGAAAATTTCTTTTAAAGAGGCAATCATCGTCTTCCCTGCCAAAATTGGTCCTTCTCATGGGTTTTCTAGAACTCTTTCTAGTCTTTGTTGTTTGCAGTCTATAGCTTAGATTTTACCTCGGATTTGTTTGTTCTATGAAGTTTTCCTTGAATTGTTTTCTTTTTCTGTTAAAGTAAGTGTTTGAGTCTTTAAGAGATTCTGGTTCTCAGTACCAGTAGTCTCTGCCTGGGCTGGCTTGCTTGGATTTTTATTTGTCTCAAAGTTTTAGATATACACGTGGCCTGTATAAGGCCAACATGTGTGTACATGCGCTCTGACTTTACACAGCTCGCGTGTAGACGCTTGCTATGGAACTTTCAGTAGTGTTCTTATGGAGAGAATTTTTGTTGAAGGTAAGGCGGTCATCCTTTATTTTGAAAAGAATTATACCTCTCAGGTTTGGGTCTCTATCATATCGGTCGATAACTTAGGTTTGATCGCAACAATAGCTTTCTTTTTTCATTTAGAAGTTTTACTCAATTTTCTTTTATAGGGTTTTTAGACAAGTGTGAGAGTCCAATTTTAATTCGCTTGTGTGCGATTTTTTAAAGTGACTCTTTGCAATCTGTGCTTAGGCTAGAAAGTTTTCTTCGTTTTGACTTGTTGATATTTTTCCCTTTTTCTTTGTGATCATTCAAATAAATAAAATTTTTTTTATTTCTTTATTGGTTAAAAAGTGTTGTTTTGCATTAGTAACCAGGGAAAAGTCTTTGCTTTCATAAGTTCTTGATGGTTTACTTAGATCATAAGTAGATCGTAGTTTAGTGAAATCCTTCTTTGAGTTTGTTGTTCAAAGATCTTAGAAAAAAAAATTAATTTTGAAAAGTTGTTTAAGAGTTAAGTGAAGTAAAGGTTTTCATTTCCAACTTTCTGTTTATTTTGCTTTCATTTTTCAAACATCAGTAGTTTCACTTTCATAAACTTTGACTTAAGAAAATCCATAAAAATTAATGCTAAATCTAAAATTCATTAGAATCTTTATGTTTGTAGGGTCAACCAACTAGTTTAGGGTTAGGGCCTTGAATTAGGTTAGAGAGGAAACTCTTCAAGGCCATTAAAATCAAACATTGGAGTCTGATTTAGGGAGTGTCAAAGTCTAGTATCGTGAAAGTTATCCGAGACCCCCCTCTAACACAGGGGATAAACACGAGGTCACATGTGGAAAGGTAGCAGAGAAAACGTCTCGAAAGCTGGACCAATCATAGTGGATAACACATATAGAGGGCTTGTCTTGGGATTCTGTCGATTGCATTTGCCATGGAACTTCGTGGGTCTTGCATCCATTCGAGGTCCTCCATTTTCTTCTGTACCACTTTCTTTCAATACCCTTGACAAGTTTCGGGCTCAATACCCTTCTCATTGTGGTCTACCTGAATTTCGACTGTACCCGCCCGGTGACTGTTCGCGCGCTGGAAACCTAGTTGCCTATCTTTTTAGGGACATATATAGGTGACTGTGGGGGTATACCGCAACACCTAGGATAGACATCGAGCCACTCTTTGTAGAGTATACCCAGAGCATGCTTCCATGTTTGAGTTTCACTTGCACTGGTAAGTTGATCTAGTGTTGGTTGTTGTAACTGTTCTTCCAATTAGTTTAGTGTTTGCTTGTTTTATCTTGTAGGGACTTTTTTAGTGTGTGTTGTTTGTTGAATGAATAGACAACCCTAGAGTGTCTTTTAATATTCTCACACAGTCGAGGATCATGAGCTCCACCGGTCACAAAGGCTTCTGGTCCAATCATCGGTTACACTAGAGCCACCCTTGCCACCACTAAGGTGAAATCTAGACCAACAAGGGTCTTTTGAAGCAACCGGGTCACAAGAAATTGTGCCCGACCAACATCCAGAGAAAATGACCGTTTTAGAATTTGGAGTGAAAGCTCTTGGTCCACCTGAAACTACAACCACTAATATTTTGTCACCCATCACCATACCGATTCACCCTTACGAGTGTCGTGCAGTGTCACATGCAGCAATTAAAACAAATGTTGTCACTCCCTCTGAGAATTCTTCAATTCCCACTACAGTTGTCACCATAGTAGAGTTTCCACCTCCTAATCCACCGTCACTGGTCTAATCCACCATGGTCTCGACTGCCTCTACCTCGCACAGTGGTTCGATCCCATCTATGGCATAGACCACAACCCATTTCACACCAAGTGCGACATGCCCTCCATTCTCATACGGGATGCCTAGCTCAGGTACAAGTCTTGTACTTTCCTACTCCACTTCACAGACTTTAGGTCTGGGGGCAGGGAGCTCTCACGCTCCTCTGCAAGGCTACATGGGGAGCACTTTAGCTCCTTTTAATTCTTTCCCTTACAGGGGAGGTCATGTACCTCCTTCATGCCATTCGCTCGGTGGCATGCATCAACAATTTGTCGGGCCACCTGCACACCATAGTTTATTTGGAGCAGGGAGTCAAGGAACGCCTTCGCATAATATGCTGGTAGGTTCGACACCATTTTCTTTGTTTGGTGAATTTGGTAACAATGCCTTCTCGTCAGCTAATTTCCCGATTGGGGGAAACCCTGGTTTCGGAAAACCTATTCCTATGCAGGGTACTATTCCTGCACAGGGGGCAAACCCAGGAACTTCTTCCACATCAGGGCCTTGGAATTCTTGGCAGGGATCCATTTCCTCATCAGGAATGTTGTTCTGGGGAAATTATTTCCATAATGAATGGAACCTTGGACAAGTTACTATGCCTAACCCCACGGGATCGGCATGGGGAAACCCTTCCCAAAGTCCTTTGAATGTAATGCACGCTCATCCATCTACGTCCTATTTTGGGAATCAATCGATGATGTCTCCTCACACTCAAAATCCTTACGCTAGTCATGACCATGGCTTTTACTAGAACCCATCCGAACAATCGAACTTTTCCTGGCAACCTAGTGCCAGTCAAACTCCAGGTCCCTTTTTCCCAGGTTATCACCAACAACCCAAACTACCTTTTCTGGAAACCTTGCATTTTCGAGACTTGACAAGGTTTTTTAATGACCCTATCTGTCACAATCCATGTTGGCCGCTTATGCCGATGAAGTTTCCTTCGGACATACCAAAGTTCGAAGCCAAGCTGAACGAAGATCCATACGATCATGTGAATACCTTCCACCTTTGGTGCTCATCTAACTCATTGAAAGATGACTCCATACAATTTCGATTGTTTCAACAAAATCTCATTGGGAGTGTCGTGAAATCATACATTGAGCTCGTCCGCTCAAGATACTCTTCATTCGGCGAATTGGTAATGGCCTTCCTAAACCATTTCCAATTACCTATGAGATACGACACTGGCACAAAATTGTTGGCCAATTTCACACGGACAAAAGCAGACCATATCTCTGATCACATCCAAGAATGGAGACGCCAGAAGAGTTTAATTAAGTTGTCAGTCCCACCAACACTCCTGCTCAAGTGATTCCTTAAGTCTTTGGTCCCACAGTTATCCAAAGATGTCACGATGTCATGAGTGTTTTCCAAAGAAGACGCCATCATGAGAGCTCAACATCTTGAACTCATCTATTCTCAGTCTGGTTTATTATACGAGATCTTTCCAGATGTGCCACTCTCAATACTTGATAAAACTAGATAGAGAGTTGGACCACATGCTGATGGTATTGTTGGTTCAGCACAAAAAACCCTCGCTGAGCAATTGATGAAGCAATTGCTACAATTGTCTATACAACACACAACGACCAACCAAACTACATTTTTGGCTGCTCTTCCTACTAAAACGTCATATGTACACACAGTGCAATCGACAAATCCAAAGGTCACCCAACAACCTGAAGCAAAGAAAAAACAATGAAAGAAGGGTAAGGGGTATAAAAAACCCACTAATAATGCTGGTGGGGGAAACACTGAGAAATGGAAGGCGAGGTATTCATGCAACCTATGCGTATAAGACCACCCGACCCACCAATGTCCTCAGCTTGCAGAGGCCCAAAAGTTTGTGACACAACAATAGCCTGTTGTGTTAACCAATCCATTTCAACATGGGAAAAACCTAACCCAGGCCTCTACAAGCGCGGAAGGGGGTGGTCAAGGACCCTCTCCATCTTCGAACAATCCTGCATCTGCGAATGTATATATGATGAAGGGTGATGCTTTATATCAACTAGAGCACATGACTACAGTAAACCAAGCACTTCTGAGAAGGGCAAAGAAGTCGAACTCCCATCTCTTCCTTTACAGTTTGAGAAGACTTTGGGAGAAATAATGACATGCATCTGAAAAGGTGTGTTAAAAAAATATTCTCACCATCCAAATGCAAGGGCTAGCTAGAACTATTCTGTGGTGGAGGATTTGTCTCAAACCCCTTGTGCGATGTCCACTTTGGAGGTCCTCCAAAGCTGCCATTCCCAGAGGAAAGCTTTGTTAACCACTTTAGGATCTACCGAGACTTGTAATCCAAGTACCATCATGCTAGATACAACCGACTTAAAACCTCGTCTGCCTTACCACGTAGTGTTTCAAATAGTAGTGGCTCACCCCACGAAAAATTTTACTCGAAATATTTTCTGCATGGTGGTTGATGAGGGTGCCTCGACATGATTTATGTCGTTGTCATGTTGGAAGGCCATTGGCCAGCCCATTTTGTCTCCATCGCCTACTCTTCTCACTGCTTTCATTTGTTCCAACCACATGTTATCATTCCCTCTTTCCCCATGCAGTTGGGAGGGAAGACAGTGTGCGTCGAGGTAGAGGTAGTCGACGCGTCCCTCAAATACAATCTCTTATTAGGAAGGAGTTGGACTTATGCCATGCAAGCAGCGGTTTCTACACTTTTCTCGCTCTTGTTGTTTCCACATGATGACCAGATTGTGACCATTGATCAATTGTCTTTCTCCAGACCTGACCCTTCATTGGGGGTGTCTGCGGTCCCGATGATTGTTAATACTCAACCAGGTGTAGTCAACGTCGGGGTTGGTTTGTGCCCATATTTGATGGGTACCTTCGATTACCCGTCCCCTCAAGGCAATGTCAAGTTCATATCCGACCACCATAAGGTTGAGATTTTCCAAGTTTCATTGTTTTTCACGACTTACTTCATCGATCCGTGGATACTTCCTTCCCCATCGGCCATGATGGTTGGGACAGGGAACCCGGGCATGTCCATGCCCTTGTCCACAGTTGAAGTAACATACTCTTTAGTCCAGCAAGATTCATCCAACATAGATCCAACTCCTGCACAAGAGTTAGATCTGCCTCTAGAGCCTATTTGGGCTCACGGTTCTCTCACTAACACCGTTTCGTTAGACTTAGTCTTTCCCTTTGACGAAGCGGTAATTGAAGAAATGACTAGTCCAGACAAACCCTGGGATGATCTCCATCACAGATCATACTTCCTCCCAGATTTAAGCATAATTGAAGCTAGAGAATTCACCTTAACTATGACTGGAGATAGGTCTTGTCCTATTAATCCCTTAGCTACACATGAGGTCTATGCTGAGGGTAATATGGAAACAATCGCTGAAACCATACCGATCAATATCTCCAGAACCCCTGGCATCGTGGAGAATGTTTTTATTGGAGCTGACTGCTCCCCCGGAGAGGTTCAAATCTAAACAGATCTATTTAAAGCATTCTGTGACGTTTTTTCCTGGTCTTATGAGGAAATTCCAGGCATCGATCCAAAAATAGTCGAACATGAAATCACAACTTATCCAGATGCCAATCTTGTTCGACAGAAGCTTCGTCTAGTTAACCCCAGGAAAGAAGCAACCATTAAGGTTGAAGTTGAGAAACTGCTAAAAGTCGGTTTTATCTATCCTATCCATTTGACCCAATGGGTGTCAAACCCCATGTCGGTCAATAAAAAATAATGCATGATTCATGTATGTACAAACTTCCGTGATTTGAATAAGGCCTATCCTAAAGATAATTTTCCCACACCATTCATCGATCAGATAATTGATGAATGTGCGGGTTGCGAGGCATTCTCTTTCATGGATGGTTTTTTGGGATATAATCAAATACAAATCAAACCCGAATACCAGCACAAAATGACATTCATCTATCCTTGGGGTACATTCGTGTATCATAAGATGCCTTTTGGTCTCAAAAATGCTGGAGGAACCTTTCAGCGGGCCATGTCTTTCGCTTTCCATAACCTCAAGCATATAGTTGAGGCGTATTTAGATGATTTAGCATCTTGATCTCACAAGAGAATGGATCATCCTACACACCTCTAACTTATCTTTGAGCGTTTTCGCTACTTCCGGATTCGCTTGAATCCAAACAAGTGCAGCTTTTGCATAACATCAGGATGTTTGTTAGGTCTCATAGTATCAGCAACAGGGGTCATGGTCTATCCTCTCAAGGTTGAGGAAATAATTCAGTTGCCTCCCCCACACACAATCCTTCAACTTCAGAGTCTACAGGGAAAGGCGAACGTTTTAAGACATTTCATCGCCAACTATGCCGAGGTCACAAAGGGATTTATGTGCTTACTGATGAAGGACATTCCTTTTCATTGGGACGATGTCGACCAATGCTCTTTAAACGCATTGGAACATGCCCTCATGACTGCCCCTCTACTTCCACCACCTAACTATAACAAATATTTCTTATTATACCTGGCTGCAGAAGAGTCAACCATGAACATGGTCTTAGTTCAGGAGGATGACTTGTTCTCAGAATATGTGATTTATTACCTGAGCTGAGGCCTTGTATGTCACACACCCCACTGCGGAGTAATAAATTTTCACCTTTTCTCGAGGGACAGAACCCCCGAAAACCCACAGATCTTAGCACAGGCTGCAGACGCCACCTCTGCCTCGATAGAGTCTCTGCATGACCTCCCGGTCTTAAGGATCATTCAGTTTCTTTTATGAGCCGAAGCGACTCCATCGATTCCTTGCTGGAATCTCAATTCAATCGATCCACAGGTCCTTCGGAAGTTCCCATGTGCGAATAGCACTAGGTGCGAGCTCCATGACTCCCAAGAGACCACAACGCTATGACCAAGGCCTACTCCCAAAGGCGCTTGTCGCAACTCTCCATCTCGCGAGTTCGAGAGTCGAAGCTCTCGACTCCTCCTTTCCAATCTCACGATACCCGAGATCATGAAATGGGTATATCTCCCTTCTGTCAGCGCCCTCTTTGCGTGACCACCGGCTAGGCTAAAGACTAGCTCGTCTCGCTACTCGCTGCTTCGTGAGTTCAAAAGCTGAACTCTCGTTCCTTCCTTGTGCGATTCTCCGAGACTTGAATGTCAACGAAGGTTGACCTTCCTTTCACTTCTCACAACTCGTCACTTCGTGGGTTGTAGCATCGATTCTTAGCACCTTCCCTTCATGAATCCCCAAGAAGCGATATTTATTTTCCCTCTTGCGTTCTTGCTACTCTCGACTTCGCAAGTCAAAGGGTCGAGCTCTCATGCTCTTATCCCGCGAATCCATGAGATGCAAGAAGTTAATGGAGTGATGACTCGCTTCTTCAGGTGATGCATGTCCACCTGTCAATCACGCGGGCCCCACCTTAAATTTCTACCATGTGTTCTCTCGTTCCCGGCTCTCAACACTTCGCTACTCATGAAGTTGAAAACGACTAGTTTCAACCTCCGAACCACCGAATGCGCGATAGGCAATGGAGTTCCTAATCTAATGGTCCTCCCATTCTCTGGATCCAATGGTTGTCTCTGCTCCTCGCGACTTCGCCACTCGTGACTTGGAGCACCCAACCTTTGGGCTCTTACCTTGTGAACCTCTGAGTTCACGAGATTCCTAGATCTCTGCCACCTGTCCTCCCCAAAAGGATGGTCCTGATCTTCTGATGACTTCGTCGCTCGAAAATTAGAAAGGCTTCCCTCTATAACTCTCGATGTTTGAATCCCCGATATGGGCGATCTCATGACACACGTCTGCTCTCAAACGAACAACTCAAATTTCCTTGGGACTTCGCTACTCGCGAAGTCAATATGCTCGCCTTTGTGAGTCCCGATGCTCGAATCTCCGAAATGGATGTTTCCGCAACACGTGTCCTCCCATAGACAGATGGCTTAGATTCTTTCGCCCCTTCGGGACTTTCGGGACAAAATTCTCGACCTCCTGTCCGCCGATATGCCGAAATGTCTAAATTCCAACACATCGTCAACGCGGGTCCCACAACGGAACTTCCTGCCTTTTTGGAGTTTCATACTTCATGACTTCACAAATCCTGATGCTAAGCTTTCAGTTATTCAACCCACGAAACCTCGAAATACTGAGTTTTGATGCACTTCACCAATATATAGCTCACACAAATCCTTTCGCCCCTTCGGGACTTCGCCTTTTGTGGCCTCGCAAATCTTGAGGCAAGGGTTTTAACCCTTCAACTCGTGAGTCCACGGAATGAGATTTCGTGAGTGATCCAACGGTCCTTGTCGACCCAGATCCTACGGTCCGATTTCTCCCAAACTTAAAAATTGAAAAATAGGTTTACCATAACTCGCCTGCTCCGTTGCAAGATATGATGGCTCTCGGGACTTCGCGAATTCTCCACGGAAAATTCCGACCATCCAATGCCTCCTTGACGACTCTTGCGAAGCGAACACAATATTCCTTCGCTGCTATTTCAGAATTTCAAGAGGATCATTCTTCCTTGTACAGGGTTACTAAGACTTGCACCTTCAAATCCTTTTTCTAGGTTCTTGGTGGGCTTTCTAAGAAGGGGGTCTCTATGGGGAGATCTATCCAGAGTATTACCTGAGATGGATAAGGGTATTTATTTCCCGATAATAGACTTGAAGTCTAAATTAATTCAATATGTGTATAAATAGCGATTTATTAAACATAAGCCATATATAGTCTTTCCATTATAAGCGTGCAACCACCATTTCTAAATCAAAACACTAAATAGGCAGTCTTATACGCAAACCATTCATAAAACTACACAGACTATGAGCATACATGTCAACATATAAATTTCAAGATGCAAGATGTAATACACTTATCAGAAATAACACTAGATGTGATTGAAACTATTGAGAGGGGTGCTCGTTTCCACCCAACCGTAGGCTCAGCGACTCCCAACGGATTTACCACTAGCCACCCCCGAGCTGAGACCACGATGTTGCGAGACTATGTCTCTATTTTCTAGTGATTGAGAATGAAGGTTACTCTCCTTGTTTATGGATAAATTCGTGAGTGCGGACACAGACCAATCTCCCCAGATCCACCTGGATCTAGAACAAACCGTAACAGAATACTACTCTTTCCCTAGATCTAGCTATTGAACGAACTAAGAGAAATGGATAATGTTCATACCTTATAAACACTCTCCTTTAATCTCTGTTGTTCCTTGCTCTGCTCCGATGCTCTTATGTCGTCCAATCACAACAACACAAACCAATCACAGCAAAGGGATTAATATATTCAATATCTAGTCTATACATGTGATCAAGGAATCATGTAATAAGATGACATCATCATTATGGGAAAGGGACATATTCATGTATTGCATTAA
>SNQJ01S0026220.1:130566-154077 GCA_010110895.2 Picea sitchensis | reverse complement strand
GGAGTGAATCAATATTACCCTTTTTCAACAATTAGCAATTACCTTATTTATTTTGTTAATTACCGCAGTAGATCAACAATGGACTTGTTTGTAAAATCAATTATATAAATATAATTAATATGAATTACAAGGCTTTTATGAATAATAATGAAGGACACCAATCCTTTTTAGAGCACCAAATATAGGAGACAAAAATCCCCTTCTTCAGGGAACCAACCCTAGGAAGCACCAACTCCCTTATTTTTTAGGGTACCAACACTAGGAAGCACCAACTCCCTTGTCTTTAGGGAACCAACCCTAGGAAGCACCAACTCCCTTGTCTTTAGGGAACCAACCCTAGGAAGCACCAACTCCCTTAAATTACACTTAATTAGTAAAGGATATGAATCCTTCTGTGCTCATTCCTTCCACCCTCACTTCATAAGAATAATCAGATCTTCTTCTTGGAATCTGCTTCTGTTTTGATCTTCTGATCTAGACTACAAAGACACTTTCTTCTCACCATTCTTTCTCGTTTATATAATTTTCCAACTGGTGTGAGCTATGAAGCATTGCGTCCCTTTGTTTGGACCATCGCACCTCTTCATTTTAAATGAACAATAATCTCAATTATTATTCAAACATTATTGTGAAGGATTTTAATTTAGTGAGAGTGCTTTTCATAAATCGATCACAAGTATGGATCGATTTATTTTAACTCGATTCCATATATCTGCAAATATTGCAGAAATCGAATTTTGCAGAGGCGCTTCTTTCAAACCATTTACATGTGACCATATGTGTAAAACCACATGCTTATTAATTAAGCGATGTACCCAATGCCTCATGGATTATGTATTTGTAACCCATGACTGGGGACATAAAACTAGTCCTCTAGTACTTCAACCTTCATGCAATTTCTCTCTTATCCAATTTTCCAGAGTTTTCAACTTCCCGAAGTGGTTACCTCTCACAAGGGTTGATACAATGGTTGGCGTGATTCCTAGAACTAAATATACGGTCAATATCCAATCCTTACTTATCTTTTTACTGCTTAATCCAACAACTATCACTTAATCAAAGGTTGAGATGAACAACCACTATTTACTTGAGGACTTCGGGGGTCCAGGTAATTGTTGTTCCAATTTACACTGGATTTGGTCAGCTCCGAAGTGGTCAACATGGGAGTGCTTACGTCATATTTCCACTACATTTTGATCTAACTATCATGTGAGAATCCAGAGGATCTTAGATCAATGATTAGCATTGACTTCGACCTGCTTCAGGTAGTTGCTGGTTTCCCCTGAAAGAAAAACTCCCAGAGCGATGTAACTTGCTAATGTCATTGCTGACTTGGCACTCATTGAGTGGCTACCACGTGTCACCTATATTCGTGACTTATGTAACCTAAATTTCCAACTGGATCTAGACACTTGTCACCATCTGATTGCGCCATGTGTCCTTTCTGACATGGATCTCCTGATGTGGCACATGTCCTCCTCTTGGTTGTAGGTTCATATGAATCCTTGATCCAACGACTGTGATCAACTCTTAGATCAATGGTCTAGATTTATTTCGGCCTTCGGGACTTCGGACCTTTTCAATCATTCAACCTTTTGGAGTGCACTTCGCCGAAGTAGATGGGATGGCCGGTCTTAATTCTTCCATAGATGGAATATTATGGCTTGTCCAGAGGTTTCAAACAAATCAACAACCATGACTTGATCTGCTATTGAGTGGATGGTTCTCGTTCACTTTGGGAATTTGAAGCTTCGGGAATCCGACCTTTGCAATATTCCAACTCTCCTGGAGCAAATTCCTTCGGAGTGCGTATTAGCACTTTCTACTTGATAGCTTTTCATAAGTCCAGGAGTTATGACCATGGGCTTAGGAAAAAATGAGCTCATCTCTTTGGGTATTCAACTATTTATGACTCCGGGGCTCTGGGGTAGTGGAAACAATGCCAACTGTATATCTATTGGAAGGTGACATTTGACGGTCGGTGTGGATTACAGAACCGAAACTTGCGCGATCATTAACTCAAGCCTTGCATTCCATAATGGTTCCCCGTCCTTGATCTGCCCTTACTGAGATTCCATGATCAGGACTTAATCGGATGTTGATCTGAAGGTCCTCCTCTGTAACTCCTAGATCCAAGGGTCCTGGTTTGTCCCGAAATCTACATAAGTGGACATGATTCTTTTGTAGTTTTACTGTGGGGATTTCAATCTTGATCGCRTTTCTGCAATGCGCTTTCCATTATGAGATTTTTGGTAGATTCCTCTRCATGTTGTTCATAAAATATCATCATCACATCATAATGACATCGACTGTTGACATCAATGACAATATGTTCAACAATCTCCCCCTTTTTCATTGAGGGMAACACACCAAGTTCATACAAAAACTCCCCCTATGATGATGCTTCTCTCCTTTGAATTTAATCTCCCCCTTTGACATCAATGGAAGTGGGTTTCTCCCCCTATGATTAATCTTTGTCTTTATGTATGTCATTGATCCAAAATCTGAACTTGGGTAACTCCCCATGCAATCATGCTCTTTCTGCCTCAACTGAATGATTCCCCCTTTGTTTCTAAAAGGGTAGCTCTTCCTGACAAGGTCTCTTCTCCTGTGGCAAAGCTCCCCCTGATAATGTTCCCTTTCTGATATGATTTTTATGGTTTTTAATGAGGTTTTTGAATTACTCCTAATTTCTGTCAAAGATTTTCAAAAATACTCCTCGGCAAAGGTTTTGTGAAAATGTCTGCAATTTGTTCTTTGGTGTTTACATACACTATTTTAATCACTTTTTGGGTAACCTGATCTCTTAGAAAATGGTATCTAATTGGGATGTGTTTGGTTTTAGAATGCATGACTGTATTTTTAGAGATACTAGCACTAGTGTTATCACAATTAATAGTAATGAGATTATTATATCTTATTTGTAGGTATTTTAACGTTTGCTTCATCCAAAGAACTTGTGTGCAGCGGGATGAAACAATAATGTATTCTACCTCTGTTGTATAGAGTGATGTGGATGTTTGTTTCTTGCTTGACCATGCTACCGGATTTTTTCCTAAGAAAAATGCTTCTCCACTAGTGCTTTTCCTATCATCTATGCTACCAACCCAATTTGCATCAGTATATGCAGTTAGATTGAAGTCCTTATCTTTTGGATACCATAATCCAAGTTCTAGGGTGCCTTGAAGGTATCATAATATTCTTTTTACTACTTTTAAGTAAGTTTCTTTAGGTGCAGATGGAAATCTCCCCACGATTCCTACAACTTGCATGATGTCAGGTCTTGTTGCTGTTGAATAGAGAAAACTTCCAACCATTGATCTATACATAGTTTGGTCCACTTTTGGTGAGTCATCTTCTAGGCTTAGTTTACATCCAGTGACCATGGGAGTACTCATAGGTTTACTTTCTTCCATTTGAAATTTCTTCAGCATTTCCTTGATATATTTGGTTTGGGAAATGGATATTCCATTTTCTGTTTGATTTACTTGTAAACCTAAGAAAAATGACAGTTCTCCCAACATAGACATTTCAAACCCTTCTTGCATTTTGGTTGCAAATTTTGTGCTTAGTGTAGTAAGATTACTCCCAAATATGATGTCATCTACATATACCACCACAAAATCATGTTTTGATCCTCAATTTTGATGTATAGGTTGTTGTCAATAGTCCCTCTCTTATATCGTTATTTTTGTAGGTACTGCTCAAGCCTATAAAACCATGCTATGGGGGATTGTTTAAGACCATACATGGCCTTTTTCAGCTTGCACACATAGTCCTGATTTTATGATAACATGAATCCTTTTGGTTTATCAACATAGACTTCTTATTCTAGTGTTCCATTAAGGAATGCTGATTTGACATCCATCTGATAGATTTTGAAATTTTCAAAGCATGCAAATGCTAGGAACATTCTGATGGCCTCAAGTCTTGCTATTGGAGCAAAGTCTCTTCAAAATCAATACCTTCTACTTGAGAATATCCTTTGAAAAGTAGTCTGGCTTTGTTCTTTATAATCTCCCCATTTTCATTTAGTTTGTTCTTGAAGATCCACTTGGTCCCTATCACATTCTTGTCCTTGGGTCTTGGAACTAGTTCCCAAGTCTGATTCTTCTCTATTTGGTTTAGTTCTTCATTCGTTGATTTTATCCAATCTTTACTTTTGATAGCTTCTTTAACTGACTTAGGTTCTATTAGGGATAACATTGCTTGTTCTGAGTCAAAAGCGAGTTTCCTTATTGTTTCCACTCCTGCACTTTTATTTCCAATGATATGGCTTTCAAGATGATTCTTTTGAACTCTTTTTGATGGAGCTCTTGGCAAGGGAGTTTCTTCATTGTCTTCTTCAACAGTTTGTGATTCACCTTCCCGTGTTTCATTATTATCATTTTCTTGCTGAGATTCTACATCATCATTTTCTTGCTGAGATTCTACATCATCATCATCTTCTTGTTGAGATTTTTAATCAATGCCATGGGATATGCTTTTTTTTTAGATCATCTATCTTTACATTGGAACTTTCCACTATATTTAGTATTCTAAGATTATAACATCTGTATGATTTTTTATTAGATGAATATCCTAAGAATATTCCTTCATCAAATCTTGGATCAAACTTTCTTAGGTTATCTTCATCATTCTTTATGTAACATTTACTTCCAAAAGTTCTAAAGTGTTTTATAGATGTTGGCTTTCCAAACCATAGTTCATAAGGGGTTTTGACATGGTTGGGTATCAATTGATCTCTATTAAATATGTGGACTATTGTGTAGATTTCATTTCTCCAAAATTTGTCTGGAATCTTGGCTTCATTTAGCATGGTTCTTGCAGCTTCTTGAACTATTCTATTTTTCCTTTCTACCACTCCATTATGTTGAGGAGTCATGGGAGATGAAAAGTGTCTTTTGATACCATGATTTTCACAGAATTGAATGAACTCTTTAAAGGTGAATTCTCCTCCATTTTCTGATCTCAGACATTTAATTTTGAGATCTGTTTCATTTTCTACAAGAGATTTGTATATTTTAAATTTCTCAAAGGCTTTTGATTTTTCTTTTAGAAAAAATACCCAGGTCAATCTTGTGTAATTATCAACAATCAACATAAATATTTTTCACCATAAGTACTTTTGGTTCTGGTTGATCCACATAGATCTGTGTGAATAAGCTCTAATGGTTTTGTTTTGGAATTCTTTTTTTTTTTGAATCTAACTCTTGTTTTCTTTCCTATTTGACAATGTTTACAAATAGAATCTAAAGGCTTAATCACTTTTGGAAGGCCCCTAACTTCCTTTTTCTCATTGGATTTGATCAAGTTGTCAAAGCTTACATGTACTGACCTTCTATGCCATAGCCAACTTTCATCTACTTGGCTTGAACAACATTTTTCTTCTTCATCTATATTAAGGATGTACACATTGCTAGATTTCTTGGTGCAATTTCCACTAGCTTTCCAGTGTCATTTTTTTTTATCTCACATTTTCGAGAATAAAAAATAAGTATGTGACCTTGATCACATGTCTGACTTACACTTAGGATATTGGTTTTGAGATTTTCTACCAAAAGTACATCTTCAAATTTGGTTTTAATATTTCCTAAACTGATAGTGCATTTTCCCAATATTTTGGCTGACATGTTGTCACCAAAAAAGTCACTTTTCCCTTTCCTTTGTTGTTCATCTTGAGAATTTTTCTTTGATCTCCAGTCATGTGTTTTGAACATCCACTGTCTATATACCACTGACATCCTTAATTTCTCACATATAAGGCTAACTTGCACTCTGTTTTATTTTTCTTACATACTTTTTGATTATTGAAAATATTTGTCTTTTTATCATTTTTTGACAATCTACATTCACTGGTTTTATGACCATAGTTGTTGCATTTTTGGCATTCACTATTGAATTTTTGCAAAGGATAAAATGAGTTATAGTTTCTCTTCTCTGTATTGTACTTATTGTTCTTATATCTTTGTTCATTTCTATGATTGTATTGTCCATAAGCTTTGCAATGTACTGCCTTATGTCCAAAATTATTGCAAGAGTAACAATATCCAATAAATAGATATTTAGGAGAATTCCTTTTGATGATTGTGTTTTTCTTGTCATCTTTTACTCTAGTAGGGAATATTGATTTATGTTTATGTGTAACAGTTTTCAACGGTATCATGTTTTCCTTATTATCTTCTTTTCTTAACGAGTTTTTCAAAGCATCTGTGTAACTGATTGGTTTCTTGACAGATCCTTGTGATGTAGAAGTTGAGTCTTGGGTGTATCCCAAACCAGTCTTGTTGTTTGGTAAACTTTGACTAATGAGAATTTCATCCAAGATATTTGAACTATTTCCAAATTGTGATCCCTTTTTTTTTTTTTCTCAATTTCACCTTTTAGCAGCTTAATCTCAACTTCTAGTTTCTCACATACTTGTTTTTTATCATTAAGTTGTTGTAAAATGACTTCAATTTTATTTGCTTCTAGGAGCCGGGACATCAAATCAATGATGATATCTTATAACTCTTTTATGGTTTTGGAAACTTCCCTTTCTTTTGATTTAATAGCTTCTTTAATCTCTAGAAGCTCTTCCCTTAGTACCCTGTTTTGTTTTTTAGTTATTCTTAATTCTTCAATTACACTAAGGATTTCTTCTTCGAAGTTCACTTCTTCTTCATCTTCTGAAAGTTTATCATCTTGAGTTTTTATTCCCATAAATAGAATCTATGGTTCGTATTCTTCATTTTCTTTTGATGAGCTACTGTCTTCTTGGGTAAAGAACGTTTTATTTTTCTTGTAGAAGTTCTTTTTATTATTAGTTTTGTCTTTCTTTTGATTTTTGAAGTTTCTTTCATCATCACTTTCCTCCTGCTTATGATAGGGGAATTTATTGGCAAAGTGTCCAATTTTTCCACAGTTGAAACATATTAGAGGAATATTTCCTTTGTATTTCCCTGTCCCTTTCTTGAGTTTCTTTATGAAATTGTGACGCAACCTCTCTTGCCCTTGACGACACAGTCGCTTTCACCAGGACCTTCGCTTTCCACGAGCCCGAAGAACTTAACAGTTCTTCTCTCTTCTTGTCGGATTCTCTGCACCCACAGTTCTCTCCTCTCTATTCTCCTTTTCTCTACTTCGGGGAATCGAAACTTCGCCTCTCGCACTACCAACCACTCGGGATTTCAACTTCCGATACCCGACACTCCGAGATGCCGAGACTCACGATCTCGCGATATCGCGACTTCGCTTCTCGTGAGTTCGGAGTAACTCCACTTCGACTTCCGAGGCCCGAGTCGCCGATACCCGAGTATCGCTACCTCGTCCCCTCACGATTTCGCGACTTATGAGACCAGTCGCTTGCTCTTCAACTCCCGAGACCCAACGTTCCGAGGTCACGTGCTACTGGTCCCTCTAAAAATCGACGGCTCCCACAAAATCTGGAAATCGCTACTCGCGATACCGACGTGCATGCAACTCTTTGCACTCGCCAACCCCGATATGCCGATATGCGATAGCAAGTGGGTTCTACTTTCACTTGAAGGTTAACTCTCTCTTGGAGATTCAAGTCATCGATTCTCTTCCTCCTGAAGAGTCCTCCTGCTTTGAAGCTTCTCCCGTTCGGACTTCACCCGGTTCTGTTCCACAATACTTACAAGGAACTCTCCTTCCTGAGCTTTCACCAACTTTCCACTCAGAATCACTCTGAATTCAATTCTTCCATAAAATCACATACGCAACATATGAAAGAAGTAAGTAGCAAGAAGCAAATATGCAAAGACATAATGCTAACAACACACAGAAAATAAACATGTCCATGGAATTTAACCACGGTTCTCCTGTTCTTCTCTTCCCAGGCTTGCCTCTGAGACTTCAACTCAACCTGCACTTCACCTACACGGTTCAAATAACTCAGCACGACTTCTGAGCAAACAAAGATGAGGGTTTAACTGTCCAGCCTCCTCAACGCACTCTATGCGGAGGTATTCCACTGCACTCTATGCAGGAATCTTCTAGCTTAAACAGAGAAACGATTGAGACTCATTCTCTCATTCCCTCAGATTTCGAACCTGCCATGCAATCACATATGCAACATATAGACAATAGGCAAAACAAGAAGCAAATATGCAACAACATAATATCAACAACACAAAGAGAATAATCATAGCCATGAAATTGAATCAAAGCTTTACTATTAATTCAATATCTGTACATGGGGATTCTTCACCAGTTCTCTGAGTTGCTCTCCTTCTGCTTCCTGAATGCTAATGCTGAATAATAATCTCCATTATAAAAAGGAGGGTGCCTATATTCGTTTTCCCTCCCGGAAGTAAAACTGTCTAATCTACAGTTAATTCCTATCTAACAACATTAAAACTATTAAATGCCTTCCTATCTATAACATAATACAAGTGCGCTCAGCTTTGAATGCCTTCATTTAAATGGCGGCGCAACAATCTTCAAAGTAATTAAAAAATGCATGTGCTGGCGCTGTCCAGCCGTATATTCTTTACTCCACGCTGGCTCGCTTGATGAAGTCGTAGATGCTCCTGCATCAAATTGGCAATTTCCTCATCATATATATATATGATAACTCATCATTGGTTTTTTTCTCCTGCCTCATCTTTGTTTTAAATGGTTTAAAGATTGTTTCTCTTTTTGAAGATTTATCATTCTCTGTTCTCATCTCATATGTTGTAAAAATTCCATGAAGCTGATCAACTATGAGTGTGTCAAGATCAGGCCTATCTTCAATTGTAGAAATATTGGCATCATATCTCATAGGTAATGACTTTAGTATATTTTTCACAATAGGTTTATCTGTAAGTTCTTATCCTGCTTCTCTGCTTGAATTAACCACTTCATCTACCCTATGAAATTATTCATCAATGTTCTCTTCTTCTGTCATTTTCATATTTCCAAACTAAGTTCTACAGGTCTGTAGTTTGGCTTCCTTGAATTTGTTATCTCCTTCATATACAACCTCCAATTTGTCCCAGATTTCTTTGGTTGACTTACAATGCAACACCTTCACACATACAGAATTTCTCAACCCTCCTAGAATTGCATTAACTTCTCTTGAGTTGTCATTGCATATTTTATTTCTCGTAGAATCTTTGGGTGGAGTAGTTGGTGCAGTGTAACCATATACAACTGATTTCCATATATCAAAACCAAGAGCCAACATGCATTTTTTCATTCTTATTTTCCATAGAGCATAGCCACCTCCATTGAACAAAGGTGCTTTGTTGTTAGATATTCCGTCTTGTTGATCCATCTTCAGGATCTACCTTCCAGTTGTTAGACTGTGATGAAGGAACCTACTCTGATACCAAGTGTTGGAATACTGAGGGGGTGGGGGGGGGTGAATCAATATTACCCTTTTTCAACAATTAACAATTACCTTTTTTATTTTGTTAATTACCACAAAATATCAACAATGGACTTGTTTGTAAAATAAATTATATAAATATAATTAATATGAATTACAAGGATTTTATGAAGAATAGTGAAGGACACCAATATTTTTTAGAGCACCAACTCTAGGAGACACAAATCCCCTTCTTCAGGGAACCAACCCTAGGATGCACCAACTCCCTTAGTTTTTAGGGGCATCAACCCTAGGAAGCACCAACTCCCTTGTCTTTAGGGAACCAACCCTAGGAAGCACCAACTCCCTTAAATTACACTTAGTAAAGGATATGAATCCTTCTGTGCTCCTCCCTTCCACCCTCACTTCATAAGAATCATCATATCTTCTTCTTGGAATCTTCTTTTGTTTTGATCTTCTGATCTGGAATACAGAGACACTTTCTTCTCACCATTCTTTCTCGTTTATATAATCTTCCAACTGGTGTGAGATATGAAGCATTGTGTCCCTTTGTTTGGACCATCACACCTCTTCATTTTAAATTAAAAATAATATCAATTATTATTCAAACATTATTGTGAAGGATTTTAATTTAGTGAGAGTTATTTTCATAAATCGATCATAGATATGGATCGATTTCTTTTAACTTGATTCCATATCTCTGCAGATATTGTAGAAATTGAATTCTGCAGAGGTGCGTCCTTCAAACCATTTAAATATGACCATATGCATAAAACCATGAGATTATTAATTGAGCGATGTATCCAACGCCTCATGGCTTATGTATTGGTAACCCATGACCCGGGGCTAGAACCTAGTCCTCTGGTACTTCGACCTTCAAACGATTTCTCTCTCTTCCGATATTCCAGATTTTTCAATTTCCTGAAGTGGTTACCTCTCACAAGGGTTGATCCGATGGTTGGCGTGATTCCCGGAACCAAATATATAGTCAAGATCCAATCCTTACTTATCCTTTTACTGCTTAATCCTGCAACTATGACTTAATCAAAGGTTGATATGGATGACCAATATTTACTTTGGGACTTCATTGGTCCAGGTAATTGCTGTTCCAATTTCCACCGTAGTTGGTCAGCGTCGAAGTGGTCAACATGGGAGTGCTTACGTAATCTTTCCACTATGTTTTGATCTAACAGTAATGTGAGAATCCATAGGATCTTAGATCAACAATTAGCATTGACTTCGACCTTCGGCGCTTCAGGTAGTTGCTGGTGGTAGACGCTGGTTTCACCCGAAGGAAAAACTCTAGGAGTGACGTAACTTGCTGACGTTACTATTGACTTGGAACTGGTTGAATGGTTGCAATGTGTCACCTAGATTCGTGACTTAAGTAACCAAAATTTCCAACTGGACCTAGATACTTGTCACCATCTGAATGCACCATGTGTCCTTGCTAATGTGGTCTTAGTGACGCGGATCTCCTAATGTGTCACATGTCCTCCTCCTGGTCGTAGTTTCATATGAATCCTTGATCCAACGACTGTGCTCAGCTCTTAGATCAATGGTCCACATTTATTTTGGCCTTCAGGACTTCGAGCCTTTGCAATCATTCAACCTTCTGTAGTGCATTTCAACGAAGTAGATGGGACATGATTCTTCCTCGATTCTTCTGTAATGGATGATCCTGGCTTGTCTAGAGGTTTGAAACAAATCTATGGCCATGACTTGATTTGTAGTTGAGTGGATGGTTCTCGTTCACTTCGAGAATTCAGAGCTTCGGGACTTTGGCAATATTCCAACTCTCTCGTAGAAAATTCCACTAGAGTGCATATTAACACTTTCTGCTTGATATATTTTCATAAGTCCAGTAGCTATGATCGTGGGTTTAAGCACAAAGGAGCTCCGCTCTTCGGGTATTCGACTATTTGTGACTCTGGGGCTCCGGGGTAGTGGAAACGATGCCAACCGTATATCTATTGGAAAGTGACGATCGATGGTCGGTGTGGATTGCGTAACCGAAACTTGCGCAATCGTTAACACAACCCTTGGATCCTGCAATGGTTCCCCACTGTTGATCTTCCCTTACTGAGTTCCGACAGTCAAGACTTAATTGAATGTTGATCTGAAGGTCCTCCTCTGTAACTCCCAGATCTGATGGTCCTGGTTTGTCCCAAAATATACATAAGTGGACATGATTCTTCCTCGATTCTTTTGTAGTTTTACTGTGGGGATTTCAATCCTGATCACGTTTCTGCAATGCGCTTTCCTTTATGAGATTTTAGGTAGATTCCTATGCATGTTGTTCATAAAAAATCATCATCACATCATAATGACATCGATTGTTGACATCAATGACAACACATCAATGACAATAGGTTCAACAATCCCATGGGTATTTAGGAGTGGTCATGGATTCTAGAATGTATCCAAGTGAAAACATAGGCACTAGAGATACTAATATTGGGTATAACCATTGAGGTGGTTGAAAAGTTAAAATAAGTTGTGTTGGAACCCCTACCAAGACCATATGTGTGTGACGTTTGGCTCACATATGAAACATCCATGATCATGGATATAAAAGACATGGGATGAGGTTCAATGCATGTTGAAGTCAATGGCACATTAGTGACATAGGGAACACCAATGTCCATAATTGAAGAAAAGGAAAGGTTATTATGAGACATGGTACCTATGGAAGTAGAGATGTAGCACACACAAAACAAATTCACCGTATCTATACTAGGTGTAGGAAACACTTACTAACTAGGATTAGCATGGGGAATAGTCAATAGAGACACTTGTCGAACAATAACTAGAGAATTTTGAAATCGAGGAATTCAAGACAATGGTAGGAATAATGGCCATATGTTTTACATAAGGCACATGGATGGTTGGTGCACACCAATGGAGTATGTTTATTTGGAATATCCTTTAGCGATTCAAGAAGAGTGACATTTACAAAATGGATGTATTTGTCACAATATTTCATAGGAAGGTGAATAAGATTGTGCACGTTTTGGAGCACATGGCACATTTTGGTGGTATGGACATTGACATAGAAAAGAGAACAAGGAGGTACAACTTGAGTGGGAATGGTGGTCTGAGTGGCCATGGTTGGACCAAAAGTGTTAATTCCCCAAATGTTTTTATTCTTACCCCCAACTACATTTTTGTTTCTATACATACTCAATCTGATGGGTTCTTGAGGTTCCTTTGGGTTTACTAATGAAGGGACTATCACTCAAAGGTTGTAGAAAAATTAAGACCAAATGAGGATTTGGTGATGAATAAAATGGTGACAAAGGAGGATTAAGGTACCAAATGGCGATGCCTAATGTAATCTTAGGAGATTCAATGTGGCCATCATAGGGGTTCCAACCACATCAGGTGAGGGGAAAGGAAAATGAATTTATGTAATGGGATATTTCTCCATTCAGTTCCCTACCAAATATGACATGTTAGATGATGAATCCATGGGTTCATTGGATGGCTAAGAAGAATGTATCCTTGACATAATAGTACACATAAGGATCCTCCCTGATGAAGAAACTTGCATCAATGGGCCATGATATTTTCCAAGAAAGGTGGAATCTCTAAAGACACTAGGACCCACCTATGTGAAAGAGGGGATGGATTGATTTCTCTCAAGGGTAGGAAAAACCTTTTCAAGATGAGATTATGGTTTGGGTTGTAATATTTAAGTTTATCTAAAGAAATGATATTGTCATTATGTGGAAACACCATGATGCGAAAAAATGATGAGGAAACAACCTTCATGTGGTGCATATAACTATGATCAAGGATAATATTGTAGACAAGAGGGGAATTTGAAACTTTAGTATCGATCATAACCATATTACCTACCAATTTAATGGGGAAATTTTGTAAAAGTACTTCAATTTGAGAAGGATGACCTTTATCAGAACTATGGGTGATTGTTGATGGAACTGGCTCAAGAGAACCTAACTTTTTCCATGCATAAATGGACATGTTGTATGTGGATTCCATTTCATCAATGATACAATGGTGAAAAATAAGATTTTTCATTATACATAGAATCTGAAACATAATCGACACGGGAAGTCGAGGATTTTCTCTATCTAAGTCAAATCTGATTAACCTAGCATCCAAAGGATTGACAACACCCAAAGTAGATAGTAAGGATTTCCACGTGAAGTGACAATTTTGAAGGACCTTCAGGGTTGACATGGCAGAGGGGGATTTATCCAAGTCATCCAAAATACTATACCTATGAGAAATGATCACATGTGGATTATGAGTAGTATGAAATAAAGATGCCAATGGTACTTTAGGAGTAGAGTCAACATTAGGTCACAAGATCTGCAAGGACCACTAGTGGAGGGTGGAACATCACCCCATTAAGGAAGAGGGGGTTCATGGGGCATTCTATATTGTATTTTTCGAGTCTAAAGGTGGATTTTCACATTATGCATGTAAATATTTTGGAATGAAGGATCTTGAGGTGGTGAAGAGCTAGTTGGTTGAATGCAAGGTAGAATTTCCCAATGAGTCGTTACTAACCCTTGTGGCGGGAAAAGATTTTGAAACACTTGTGGCTAAGAAGTAGGAGTGTGACTAGGTTGAGGGACACTTTTACCTTGTGAGGAGTTAGCATATATTTAGTGGTTGCTTATCATAAATGATGGACCTCAAGTAAGTGAGAGTAGTGATGGATGTAATGACCATATGTGCTACAAATAACATACAACTTATTGGACCTAACTTGGTTATTCTTCCCTTACTCAAGTGGATTATTAGGATCTTGGTTTTTATTTGTAGCATTGGGGTTTTCCCCAACATTAGCATGTGTATTGGGTGGATTTCCCTTGGTTTTGGTTTTGCACTTTATTAATCTTCCCCTTACTCTACAAATTTTGGGGATTGGCCATATTTTGTTGGAAAAAATATTTACCTTGATGGGGAGGAGTAATTTGAAATAGATTGATTTGAGACTAAGGAAACATGTCTTGAGGTGTTGAGAATCATAGAGGAGGGATATGAAAATGATAATATAGATTTTTAAAATGGGGGCCACCATAAGAGGTTCTAGTACCACATGATGTGGAAACACCATTACTAGATAGTTGACCATTACATGAATGAATATGCACATGCGAAGATACAAGAATACATGAGAAAGAGGTGCTAGCACCAAGATGAGAAGTACATGAACAATAATAAAGAACATTATAATTGGTATGGTACATGGCTACATGCCCAGATAAAGGGATTCCATACAAAGTGATATCTCCACCATAATAGTTACTATACTTGATAGTATTTGTCAAGAAATTCATGTGACCAAATTAATTAGAGGCTTGTGCAGTAGAACCTATAACACCATTCACCACGTGAGATGAAACTATCATAGACTCTTCAAAATAATGACTATCAAGAACATTGGGAATAATGGTATATAAAAACCTAGACATGGCATAAATGGGATCAAATTGTTGGGCCTTAAGGATGAATTCTTCTTCTATTTTAGGTCTAGTGGTAGCCACATCTTTAACGATGCCAGGAATACGAGACTTCATAAACCAATCCAAAGGGATTGGAAATTAGATTTCTATCTTACATAAGATATGTCTCCTAAACATTCAAGAATTTGATCAATGATGTGGGTGGCTGTAGTCTAACAACAACTAGTGAGAATCTCAACTCCTGCATCATGATGGATTGGTAATTGAAAGACTGTAAGGAAATTATTAGCTATGGGTAAAAACATGAATCTAGGCTATTATTTTATGACAACATGTTATTCAAACATATATTAGGAGACTCCAAAAATTCATGAAAATATTGATGAAACATTTGTGAAAAATAAGTGAAGCCCTACTACAATCTATGTACTTGTGCATTGTAAAAAAACAATGTCAAAATTTTATACAAATTTGGACTATTTGGACTATTTTCTGAAAAAACAAGAAAAATACAAATGAGGGTTCATTATTGTTTTTGACTATTTAGATCTCCCTCAATGGTAAAGGGATAGGTGAAAGGATAAGTATAATGTAAAAACATTATACTCAAATAAAAATGTGTCTAAATTAAAACTATGTTCTTGGGGGGTGCAACAAATTTTCTATAAGCGTGTTTCAATAAAGAACAAATAATATAGGGCTTTGATGTAATAAAGTTTACCCTATGAAAAAGAAAAATAAACTATTTTAAGACACTAATGACTGTTGGAGTTACTTCACACACACTTAGGATTTATTTTTCCTAAGGTTTTTCCTTGTTTATTAGTCATTATCCAGTCTCTTATATTTTAGGAAGAATATTCCTCTCGGGAGAATATTGTCTTCAATTTTCACTTCAGTTTGACTAGTTGAGTGGAGTCTAGATGTTGCATTGGTTTTGTCACCATGAAACATTGGGATCATCACCATCTAATGCTCATTAGACTTCGTATCATCACCAGACTAGCACATTATCCATGATTCCTTGATCTCCTCCTCACTTCACTCTATTTTAGTTAGTTAACTGAAGAATGGTAGACTAGTTAACTCAGCTAGGTGGAAATTCACTCCTGTAACTGCCTGAGAGACTATACCAGGTGGCAATTTACTCCCGTAACTGCTGGTGTGTGTCCATATCACTCTATACCACCACTATGGCGCATTTTCTTCTCCTCCAGTGTGCATTGGTTGAGTTATACAAAGTATATCATGTGTAAATTATTCATTATTCAATACAGTTAATGAGAATTCTTCCATTCTTTCTCTCTTGCTTTTCTTTCTCCATTTCTCTCTACAAATGTGTGGTATTTTGTAGGTAGATCTATTATGTGCAAGTTCAACACATTTACATGGTATCAGAGCTGACAGACTGCTAAGAAAAGCTACACCAAATTATTTTTTGCAAGTACCAAAGATTGAAGACAACAAAAAGATGGAATTCCCAAAAGAATTCATTCTTATACCTTACAATTACTTTTCATGGAAGGAGAGAATAATCATGCATATTAGAACTAGAGGATTGTACAGTTTAACCTTGAATACAGATACATAACCGACATTAGCCATAGAAAAATCCAAGTATCTAAATCGAATGGATGAAGCATTCAGAACAATTTGCAGTCTCATCTCTCCCGATCTCATTTTTCACATATCTTCCTGTAAAACCCCCAATGAAGCCTATACCACCTTGGAAGTGATATTTGGAAAACAGGATGATATAAGGGGACACATGCTCGAGGTGGAATTACTCACATTGGATCCAAAAAGTTTTGAAAATCTCCAAGATTTATTTACAAAATTCAAGGATTTATTGTCGCAACTCAAATCTTGTGGGGTTGATAAATATAAGGAGGATAAACAAATGGTTATCACCATTCTATCCAAACTTGGTCCTGAATTCTCTGTGTTTGTATCCACATTCCATTCAGTCAAATTCTCCTCTGGAGCCACCTAGAAGATGCCTTCTCTTGAGGAATTTATCGAATCCTTGACACAAGAGAAAACCAAGCTCATCAACATGGGAAAAATCAAAGGCCCAAAGGCACATGCACTTACTGTGCAAGATGGAAGCCATCAATACCAGAAATATAAATATAAAGACAAAAGGAAAGTTCATGCAAATCCAAATAAGGAAGGGTACACAAAACCGTTCACCGATGCCTCTAGATCCAAAGGTGGAAATGGAATAAAAGGGGAGAAATGCACATACTTCCATAAAGGATTCCATACATAATCCACGTGCATGCAGAAACAAATAGATATAATGACTCAAATAATTCAACAAAACAACCTTGTAGATCACATCCCCGAGGGTGTCAAGAAGAAGAAGCAAGAAGATTAGAATTCCAAGAAAGACAATTCTAGCCATGCCTTGATTGCCATCAACTCCTCTCCTGATGCTTGGATCGTAGATTCAGGACAATCAAATCACATGACTTCCACACAAGAAGTCTATTCTTCATTGGATGCATGCAAAGGTCCTCCTATTCTGATGGGGGACAACTCTCTAGTCGAAGTCACCAGAAAAGGAAGGATTGAACTCACCAACAAAAGCTTCGAGAATGTGCTGCACGTTCCAAAACTTTCCGTCAATCTTCTCTTCGTGTATCAGATGATGAATTCCAACACCAGAAAGAAATTCATATTCACACCAAATGCAGTGGACATCTATGACATGCAAACCAATTCCAAGGTTGCTACCAGTGAGGTAAATCATCAATCTAGATTGTATACATTTTCTGAATTTATTGAACCAGATTTTGCTTTACTTCTTATCCATGCTGATGAAATTAGTAGGATATGGCACGAAAGGATCGGGCATTTGAATTTCAGATATATGCAACAAATTAGAAAGAAAATATTGGTTGATGATCTACCAGAAATCCATTTCTCCAAAGGAATCTGTGAGAGATGTGTTCTTGGAAAACACCCTTAAGAGAAATTTGATAAAGGAAAGATTCAAAGAGATTTCTCTTCTTTAGTTCTGATCCATAGTGACCTCATGGGCCTTTTTCCACATCCATCAATCAACAAAGCGAGTTTCGTTCTCATTTTTTTTGATGATTTATCACATTTCACATGGATTTACTTTCTCAGGAAAAAATCATAGGTCTTTCAACACCTCAAAGATTTCAAAGCCCTGGTTGAGACACAGTCAGGAAAGAAAATCAAAGTCTTCCGAACTGATAACAATGGAGAGTATGCCAATTATGAGAGCTGTTAGTCCCTAAATTTGCACTTATTGTGAAGGAAAGCTAGGGCATCATTCATTTATTGTAAAGTATTTTAAGGGTTTATAATTTGGTTTTTGTAGAGTGGTTGAAAACTGGGTCAAGATTATAGCATGACATGAAAATCAAGATAAAAACATAACATATCCCATTTGAATAATAGGTAGACCCATAGATGGATTAAACCAATTTAAGAAGAAAAAGGAAAGTGAAGTCTTCAATATGTCAACTTCACCGCAAAGTTTTATTTCAATATATTATAAAGAAACAAAGGTATCAACTTGACCTCATTACTTGAAAATTATCTCTACAACAAAATCTTCTTGACCTCATTACTTGAAAATTATCTCTACAACAAAATCTTCACTGTATAAATTAACATTCAAGAATAAAAAAGCATTGCAATCTCAATAATAAATTCAAGCATGAAGAATGAAATAACAAAGTAGAAAAAATAAGGTCTAACCATCCATATGCCTTTGCTATTGAGTGTCAATTGAACATAAATTTCTTTTACAATAAGCTCCACAAAACGTTTCTTTGGATCTCCAATTTTTCGACCCCTACATGGTCCCTCTTCTGTCTATTTAAACTATCTATAAAAACTTTTAGATCCTATTATCTAGAACAACTTTAAATGACTAGAATAAAAAAGTATCCAACTCCTAAAGTAATTCACTCAAAATGAGCTTCTACCCCCCAAAATAGTCCACAACTCAACAACTTGATATAACAAATATTGCCAGCATTACATTTGGCTCTACAAAATAGGGATTTTGTTTTACTCTATAAAACAGATCGAAGTCTTAGCATTTCCCTGATCAATACGAATAATCTTTTTCCATATCTCCTGGAGAAACTTTAAACAAAATTGTAACAAATCTTCCTGTTACCTTAAGGATAAAATCACAGCAGTGGCTTTGGTGTTTTTCTGCTTGAGCTTCGTGGTTAGCACAACATTGTGCCAGTAGAGTCTGAAATTAATTTCCCTGAGTTCCTTAAGCAATTCCCTTTTCTCTTTCTTCTTCTTTTTAAGACTTTGAATCCTTTCTTGCTGGCGAGCATTCCACTGTTCTATCTACACCTTTTCCTTCTTTAATTGTTTTATTGTTTTCTGAAATTCCATAATCTTTTCCTTATCAGTTCTTATCTCAACCCTGAATCCTGAGCATTCTTCAGAAGGTGTAGTTTCATTCAGATTTAAGACAACACTAGGTTCCTTATCTTTAACCTGGTATTTTGAGATTAATTCTGAGCTATGTTCTTCCTCGGAACTTGATGAATCTAAAGCTCCAGGTACATCTGGTAAGTAATCTGAGTCTTCCAAGTAATCCTGTTTTTCTTCAGGGAATTCATTGATGCCTTTAGCCATCTCTTTAGCTTTTGCTAATCTAGTTGAAGCTCTCGTTACAGGGCCTGTAGGTGGTGTAAGCATTCCCTTTCTTTTGCTGAAAGATTTCTTGGGAAATGGGGTCTTTTTTGCTCTTTTCCTGGTACTTATTTCAACATCCTTAGAATCATCTTCTATGATTATGGTGTTTTCTTCTTTGATTGATGGATTGAACATTGCCTTTGAATTCAACCTATACTTATTAGTAACCCTGGTCGAATTTCTCTGAGGTTTCTGTGATACACACACACCTTTATCCTTTTTTCCTTTGATTGCAACACTCCTTTTGCTGGTCGATGGCATTTTAGACTTGACTGTAGTTTGAGCAACGAGATCATTATCTGACTCTGTCTCCCCTTTAACATATTCCTCAGGAAGCATTTCAATTTCGGGCTCCCATCTAGGTCTCTTACTTCTGCTCTTCTTAGTTACCTTGATATCAGAAGACTCATCTTTCATAGGGTTTTCATCAGAAATATCTTGACTCTGTTTAATGGTTTTCCTTCCTCTTCCCTTTTTCTGCTTATTGGATTGAGTGATAGGTTTTAAGGATTGCGTGAGCCAGTTCTAGGGCTTCTGTAATTCGTTCAGGGTAGACATGACTAGGTTTTTAATCAGGACTTGATGGAACAAACTGCCTTTAGCATTAGTGGAAATTGACTGCACTTTCTTGGACATTTTTGTCAAACTTTTAAGCAGAAAATAAGAAGATTTAAAGGGTAATCACCGTTTAGATGCATCAGTATTCTGATATGGTAGATGTAGACCAATGAAAACCTCCCTTCGCAGGTGATGTATTTGTGAATCACCACCAGAGCAGTGTGCCATTTGGGTCGAACCCAACTGCGAGGTATTCCCCTTCTCCAATCTAGATTCTGCTTATCTGGAAGGAGGAATTGATTTACAAATTCAGTAACCACGTGCTCCTTCTTCCACCATCTTTCCCCTCCAACCACGAGCCTGCAAGCCTTTGCTATAGTTTGCTTTGTCACTAGCATCAACATCTTACCGATTTCGACCTCGTGACCATCGAAGTTCAGAGCGAATTCCATGGAAACCTGCTCATCATAACCTTGAAATGTGGTGAGAAACTCAAACCACCCATCGTCTCTGAATCTTTGGGCCATCTGAGGATAGGCTTCAATAATTTCAACACCTTCTGGTTCTATTCTGGCAACTTGTCCTCTCCTCTTTGGCCCCATTAAACTCAATTCTGCAACCGTCGTCCCCGAGTTCCAAATTCACCACCTGCAATTGTTAGTGTATTCTGTTGCTTTGAATGGATACCTGCATTTCTCCCCGCAAGCCTGAATTAAGCCAACTCGAACAGGTAACATATAATGATCATCAAGCAACAGGTGATTTTGAAATGAACCCTGCGCGCATGCATAGCAATTATATTCTGAAACTGTTGGATTCGGAAATGATTGCTAAGCTTTCGTGGGAGCACACAAACTCTCAATTCATGAATCGTGTCATCATAACTAAATCGGGATAGCAGGCGCAAGTTATGGCATGATTATTTGGTGATACGAAAATAGGCTTATTCCCGTAGGGCGTTTGACAACTTGAAATTTTGAAATTCAAACGGCATAAAAAGAGACACCTCAATTTTAAACAATGTCTTTTCAAAATCAAACTTAAATAAATCATCAAAGACTATAATGCAAACCACGAAATACCAAAATCTAAAAATGGAAAACAACTGAAAACGGAAAATGAGGAATAGGTAAGGAGGGTTTAGGATAAGGGTTTCTCACTAAACCAAGACAAAATTAGAGACTAACATTGGCTCCTTCTGGGGATGGAGTTTTGATACTAAACTCCAAGAACTACATGCCATTGCCTTCCCTTTATCTGTGATTCATTGATTCCCGTGCGACTGTCTGTCTTTTATTTTCAGCATAACTGTTAAAACAAGTCCATTGGGTATATGGAGTCTTTATTGAAAGGAAACCTACTCTACTAACTCTAACCTAACGAGCCTTTAGATGAAATAATGCTTCAAGAACCTCCCATTCACTGGGCCCCCAAAAATTTTAGTGTTGTCTAAATTATTTAGGAGAAAAGTGTTATTTTTCATTACCTTGGTTATCCTGAAAGGACCATACCATAGATTATCGAACTTTCCGTGTTTTGCTTGATCTTCTCTCCTGGCTTCCCATCTCAACACTAAATCCCCTTCATTGAAAACATCTTTCTTAGTTCCTTTATCAAATGTAGCCTTGATTTTGTTTTGATGAGCAACATCTTTCTGGTTAACCTGTTCTCTGGCTTGCTGAACTTCAATGAGCTAAAAAATTCTTCTTTGGACGTCATTGGGTTCTTCCTGTTCTTCTTGCAAAAACTTCAAGACTGGCAGGCCCAATTGAGTTGGAAGGATAGCTTCTGTGCCATATACCATCTGGAAGGGAGATGTCCTAATAGATTTCTTATTGCTGATGCGATCAACCCATAGAGAAAACTTTAACTTGGAATCCCATGCTTTTTTATTTTCTGCCAACAACTTTTTGATAATCCTTACCAGTGTCTTATTGGAAGATTCAGCCAATCCATTCTCCTGGGGGTAGTAGGGAGTAGAATGAACCAATTTGATATTGTATTTATTGCAGAATTCAAGCATGTAATTCGACTTAAAAGCCTGTGCATTATCAGTGACCCATTTTTTAGGACAACCAAACCTGGAAAAAATATATCCCTCTAGAAATTCCATGATTACCTTGTCTGTAGTATTTCGAGTCGGAATTTCTTCTATCCACTTTGTAAAATAATCGGTGGCCATAAGAATCCATCTATGCTGTCCCGATGAGGTGGGATTAATCTCTCCAATGAAATCTAATCCCCACTGTTGGAACGGTCTATGGGCAATGATTGGTCTTAGAGGCAGAGATATAAGTTTCTGCTTCCCGACAAATTTCTGACAAGGTTCACATGCCTTGACCTGAGCAAAAATATATGAGAATAGAACTTGCCAGTAATAGCCTGCTCTAAGAATTTTGAAGGCATTAGCCTTCCAATGATGATGACCTCCACAGACACCATGATGCAGATCTTGAAAGATTTGCTTAGCCTCCTTTTCGTCCACACATCTCAATAGAAAACTGTTGGGATCTTTCCAAAACAGGAGCTGATTAACAATACAATATTTTACAGCTCTCAACTTTAATGATCTGTATTTTGATTTATCCAACTCTGGGGGAGATTGAAAATTCAACAGAAAAAATACGATGTCTTTGTACCATTATGAAGAAACATACTTGCTGTTTATTTGTAAATCAATTTCTTCAATCTAGACAGAAGAGTCCTGTGTCATGTTTGAAAGATGGTATAATCGAATTGATTTGCAATTGGATTCTGTCATTAATTTGGCGAGGCCTTGTCCCTTTATCAGCTCGGTAGGCTTTATGGTGAGATCATATTCCAAGATTTTGGTTATCCATTTCCCCCGCTTACCTTCACAATCAGGCTGAACCAATATTTCTTTGACTGCACTGCTTGGGACATAAGTAATAATTTTTGATTGAAGAATATACACTCTGAAATATTTTAAGGCCTTCACTAAGGTATAGGCCTGTTTTTCTATTAAATCATACTTCAATTCATAATCCTTGAGGGTTTTTCTAAAGAAGGAGATAGGCTGCTCGTGACCTTGCTCATTTCTTTGCAGAAGAACAACAGCTATGGTATTTTCTAATGCAAATGAAAAAATCATGAATTCTTTAGAAAAATCTGGGCTAATTAGAACAGGTGCCTGAACAATAGCCTATTTGATATTTTCGAAGGATTCTCTTGCCTCCGGTATCCACTTAATTTATACATCCTTTTTCAACATGTCAGTAATGTTTTTGACAATCTCTGCAAAGTTAGGTATAAACCTCCTTAAAAAATTCATCTTACCAATGAAGGATTGAATTGACTTTTATTTCTCAGAATGTCAATTAGCTGAATAGCCTTTACTCTTTCTGGATCTATTTTAATTCCTCCAGGTGAAACGATGTGTCCAAGAAGCTGACCTTCCTCCATGGAAAAATGTGATTTTTTGGGATTAAGTGATATGCCATACTTCCTACATTTCTCAAAGGTCTGCTTCAAGTG